>JASGAT010355323.1:0-14428 GCA_030220025.1 Chelon auratus | reverse complement strand
GCAGACCAAGAGATCTTGGACAATTCCATGCTCTCAACTTTGTGGGAACAGTTTCTGGATGGCCACTTCCTGTTCCAACATGACTGAGCACCAGTGCACAAAACAAGGTCCATAAAGACATGGATGAGAGAGTCTGGTGTGGAAGAACTTGACTGGCCTGCACAGAGTCCTGACCTCAACCCGATAGAAAACTTTTGGGATGAATTAGAGCGAAGACTGTGAGCCAGGCCTTCTGGTCCAACATCAGTGTCTGACCTCACAAATGTGCTTAAACACATTCCTAAACCTTGTAGAAAGCTTTCCCAGAAGAGTTGAAGCTGTTATAGCCGAGAGCAAATGAGCAAATACTTTTGGCGACATAGTGTACATTAAGAGTTCACTGACTTCTGCAGAGGCTTCAATCAGCCCAAACTCCCTGAACTCTAACCACTTTACTTTCCTTACTGTTCTTCATTTCTGGTCCCTCCCTTAAACTTTAATCTGTTCCTTTGCTGAGTGCAGTGTGTGTGTGCGCGGTTGATTGCCTTTTAATTACATTTGGCACTTAGGTGACATTATATAGCTGCTGGTTTCTGCCAAGCAGTCTCAAACATAAGGACGGTTAATGATCTTTAGGTCTTTAAATAAATCTTTCTTTTTTTAATACAACTTTTGGACAATACTCTGATGCATCTAGTCCTAATGGTCATCCGGCTGTAATGTCCCTACATCTCTCATCCAAATAATCGTTCAGCCTAAAACTCTGCTGGATTTATTGATCTGCTAACCTGATTTCCACTAAAGGACTAAAAACAATGAATATTTAGAGCATTTAGAGCTTAATGCTTCAATAATCTTGTTTTTGTGGTCGTTTGGTTGCAGTAGAGACAAGTTGTCAACACATATCATCGTATTTTAAGTTGAATTCACAGCTTATTTGCACGTCAAGGAGTTTATAAAGCTGTTTGTGGCTGCATGATGATGGCAAGTCCAGAATTTACACTCTTTTAGCGCTAAGCACCTGAGGAAAACGGCTGCAAAAAGCTCCACCATGTTCCCCAGCTAGTTGCTGTCTGGCATATGATGCCGAGTAGATGGAGTACACACGAGACCGAACAAAAAAGTTGTATAGTTGCAGCCAAGCATTTACAAATAAAGCCAAAAGGTGGCTTTTCAGAATAAACCTTGGAAACAGTGCAGATTATAGTCACTATAACTACATTTTGTGCAGGTTTTGATTAATAAACAGCCTCTTTTGTTCCACCACTGACCTTGATGGTGACCTCCGTGCTCTCCGTGGGTTTATCACACACGGACTGCGTCAGCGATTCCTCTGTGAACCTGCTGTAAGCCTCGTGGACCACCTGCACACCCAGACGCACGGAAGAAAAGACACACACGGAGGCAGCAGGCGTGAGGAAAATTTTTAGCCACGGCTGCGAAACAATCCCAGAGAAACGGAGCTTTCACACACAGCAAGTCATCAAAAAATACCACTGGATGTGACGTTAACACACACACACACATATACACACGTACACATATACGTTTAACCACAGAGAAAGCTCCTAACTACTGATATTAAAGAGAACACTTTGTCCTCGTGGTGGGGGTGGAGGTTGAGAAGAAACTGGGTCTAAACGGCTGCAACGTCTGAGAAATCTCTGTCGCTCTGGGCCGCAGGGACGATGGCGTGAGAAGAGGGACCAGACAAATGGAGGCGAGGCGTCTTCTGACAGGAAAGTTTAAAGAAAAGTGGAGGAGGCGTGAGATGGTCGACGTGTCAAAAGAGAAGTAAAGCAGGTCAGAGGAAAAATGGTGACGGGTTTGAAAGAATGAGGGTAAGAGTCGAAGGAGCACTTTTAAAGACCGAGTCTGGTGAGCGTACGATATTTAATAATTTAAACTCCTTTCAAAAGTAAGGATTTGCATCTGTAATAGCTGAATTACACTTGACTATTGCAGGTTTTCACCTTCTCTAGGTCTATTATCAGTGGCGGGGCCATCAGGGCCAGCAAAGCCTTCTCTGCTGGCCTAGACTTTATCAAAATCACTGACTTACATTTTAATTTTAATCTTATTAAATTATAGCCCATGCTTTTCATTTTATGTCTTGTCTGTCTCTCTGCTGCGGTGCTCTGGCAGTGTAGCTTCACATTAGAGCTTTTATCCAACCATATTTCAGCCGTCATGTGTTGCCAGAGTCAAATAAATCTGCCTGGGCCTTCACAATTAAAACTGCAGGCGGCTGAAGCCTGAAACACGTTGTAATGACGCTGTTTCTTTAACCAATCACATTTCAAGTTTGTATTCTTAGGCCTTCTCTGTGGCCTACGGTAACATCAGTGTTTTCGTGTCCTCTGATTCGACGGCCAGAGAGCCGCTGCGGTTAAGCCAAGCTAGCGGTTCATGTTCATCTGCCACCTACGATGGCAGAAGGACGATTTGGCTATCGACTTGGTTGCAGATCTTCTTAGAAAGACATTTTCAGGGCGGACTTTGAAGGAAAAGCCCGATGTTGTGAAGAAAGGACGCCCAACCATGGAGCTAGCTAGCCTGACCTAGTCGGGTTGAAATTGTGTGTCCGCCACTTTCAGGTCAGCAACTATGAGCGCTACCCTTGGCTGACAGGCTCTGAGGACAACTCTAAATTGTTTCTTAAGTTCTGGTGAGTAAAATGAATTATATTTACATCTTTTATGTATATTTTAACCATTTTATTGGGTCGAGATTGATGCTTCTGCTGGATTTGACGTATGTGGAGCTGTAGTGAGTGAGAGGAGACTTTTTGAATTGGTCCAAGTGAGTTTCTTGCTTTAGTAATGGCATTCATCATAACGATCGTATTAAGACGTGTTTTGGATAAAGTTGGAGGTCATTGAAGGCCTAGGTGGAAAATGCACGGCCCGCCACTGAAAATTAATCTAAAACCACAAAAACTTGTTAAAGAGCAGCTGCAAATGTTCTCCTGAACAAAAATAAGTCCTGTGTTTGCTGGAAGTGCCATTTTATATCATCCTTGTTTTAGAGAGAGAGAAGCGTAGAAGAAGAAGAGATGCAATATAGATGAGAATGAAAGAGGGGGAAGTGGGAAGAGGCGAGAGAGGAAATATAAGTATGACCGAAGAGACACAAGTGGAAACTCAGAGACGGATAGAGAGAGTGAGATAAATTACAGAAAATGAGACACAAGAGACTGGAAGAAATAGTCGGCGAGAGGAGAGTGATGGGAGGTCAGGTAGACGGAACGAAACGAGTAGAAGCCTCGAGGCAGAGAGAGAGCGAGTAAAGAGGTGTGATTGATTCGAGTTTCCCGTCGGAGTCCCGGGTTAAGCCCCCGAAAGGTCGCTGACATCCTCTCACACATGTTGTCTGTGTTCTCACGTCTGCGAGAGAAAAAAATCCACAACATGTAGGAGTGAGTGGCATCAAGGGCGGCTGCTGTCATCTCAACCTCCACCGTCGGTGCACCGACACGTACGTTAAGCTCCCACGGGACGCCAGAACACACACTGAGAGCACACAGAGACAATTTATTTCTAAATAACAAAAACATAGGAGGACACATACACCTAAAAGAAGACGGATACACACAGACACTTACAATGACTAAAGCCCTATTCGCACGGGACTAGTTTTATGTGGGGACCTCCGGTAATTTGGAATAATAGCGGAGGTCGTGTGTGATCTTAATCCCGTGCGAATTGGCCATGTTCATAATTTGTAAAGTGAGAATTTTTGTTTTGTGTGTTTTTCAAGACTTTTGTTTGATTTTTTTGCCTCTTACCACTTAAAAATTATGAAGGACCTGCTGTGAATCAAAGTCTGGACGGATGTTAGGGTGCAAAGTTGGGATGTCGCCAACCCATTCACCCATATAGATGGATGAAATCATTATATCAAGCATTAATGTCTTCATTGGCAATGGTGGGGCTGGTTTAAATGCCGCCGGGTTGTTTGTAATTTCTTCCCAAGGGATGAATAGTCTCATCACATCATGTTTTATTTATTTTTTTGACGTTCAGTGGAGTGAAGACGTAACTAAGGTTGGTGGATTTGCTTGTCCCATGCGAATGCACCACATGAAACTCAGACGTAGGGGGGTCTAGTCGTCTGTGAATCACATGACGTCCCCCAGGTAAAACTAGTCCCGTGCGATTAGGGCTTAAGAGTTGATCGTGTGATTCAGCTGCTTTTAACATTCATCCCATAATAATTATCTATAGTCATGAAAAATCACACACTGAAGCACTTTAAATGTGATTTTAACTTTTTTAAGAAAGCATGACTTAGAGGGTTTAGAGGGTTTGAATATTTTCTGTGACCCTGTTTCACTTCCTGGTTTCTCCTCATGTCGTCCTGCCTTATTCTTTGTCATGTCGTCCGTGCTGTTCCTTCTGTTTACATTCCTCAGTTTTTCCGCTGAGTTCTTCAAGTTCCTGAGTTCTTGTCTAGGTTGTGTTTTGGGTTTGTTTTTTTTTGGTCTTAGCTCAGTATTTATTGGTTTTGTGTATACCCCATCTACCCTGCAGCTCATTTTGTTCTGGATGTTGTAAGTTTTTATTAACGTTATTGTGATTCCTGCTCCTGCCTCCCTTTGTGTCCTACCTGACCATCATAACGTAACATGACTACTTCAATTTGTAATTTAACAATAAAAAAATCAATTTATATTATCTATCTATCCATCTATCTATCTATCTATCTATCTATCTATCTATCTATCTATCAGCTAAGAAACATACATTTTGAGGGTTGAATATTTCCAGAGCGAAACATTTCATAGTTAAACTCAAGTTAATTTTCATCACAATAATTTCTAGTGGTTGTTTAAAAACACTTACTAATCTAGTCTAATTTTTCATGATTAGTGATATTTGAAAGTGAATGTAAAAACAGCACATCACAGTGGAAGTGTGTTTACACCTTGTCACATATTAATCTTGGAAACCTGAACATGAACACACACAACACTGAACAAGAACAACTACAGACACACACTAGAAACAAACAAAACACACACAGAGACTTGCTCGGTCAGTAGTTGATTGGCCTGTGACGAAACAAACTCTACGATGAGGAAACTAGAGGCTCATCACTACTGCCCGCATGTTTCCACATAAGCCAAACACACACACATATACACAGAGTCATTACCTCGTGATTCACTCCACACAATTATACGACAGTGAAGGAAGAGTGCAATATGTGTGTGTGTGAGCTTGGTCGCGCTAGCTGATCAGCGTCAGCGGTTATCATAACTGTAGCAGCGAGGGGGATGAAGAAGAAGAAGAAGCAGGAGGAATGACATCAGTGTCACTCTCTCAACTATGATTCAAAGTGGTGCACACTAATACTGAGGAGATTTAACAAATAGTGACGTTTAAAGATCTGCAGAGTGTGTCTTCTCCCCTATTGAAAAATCTTTAAATGTGTTTTCCATTTCATCTATGTCACTTATCATACACCGATCAGACATAACATTATGACCACCTTCCTAATATCGTGTAGTTTCTCCCTTGTGCCTCCAAAATAGTTGGGACTCATCAGAGAATGGACATGGGCCTTCTGAGGGTGTCCTGTGGTGTCTCTTGTTAGTGGGGGCCTTTGAGGGAAGGGACCTCTGTGGATCATCCCACAGATATTTGATCAGTTTGGGATCTAGTGAATTTGGAGGCCAGGTTAACACCTTGTACCATTATTCTTGTGTCTGTGTCAGGCTGCATCCTGCTGGGGATGGCTGCTCTCATCAAGGAGTGTCATTGCTATGGGGCGGGGGTGCCTGGTCTGGTCTAGATGGGTGCTACATGTCAAAGTAACATCCACACCAATGAATTAATGCCAAACACTGAATTGTCACAAGATGGTCGATGTTATACACTTCTCCCATCAGTGGTCATAATGTTATGCCTGATCGGTGTCTATGCCCCACTGATTAGCTACTGGAGTTGGATTTAAGGTGCACTCAGAAAAACTTTCCACCTGCGGATTCGTTTGAAATCAGTCTCTGAACACACGTTATTCTGCACAGAGAAACTCAAACCACCTCCAAGAAAGTAAAAATAACCACAACACACTGCTCCAGTGGAGAGGGACTTTAAAACCAAACTTTCTTAAAGCAAGTAACGATTGTTTCTCAAACTCAGATGGAGCCGAGCAGAAACAGTCCTCCCCATACACTGAGATTTATTTATTTTTTTACTTGTTTTAAGAACCCTAAAGCTGCAACACTGAGAGTAAATACTGGATTAAATAGACATGTTTGCTGTTTGCACCCCGACCTGGATCAACGCTGCATCTAAAATCCTTACAGACACTTCTCACACATGGCTGAGCTTGTCAAACCGGAGCTAGATGCTGACCTCACGACTGGCTTTTATCTGAGCTTTTATCTAATCACCACTAGGAAAGCAAACAAGGCAAATTATTATCGTCTTGTTGCATATTTTAGTTAATTAATAGCAAGGAAAAGCATCATTTACAAAGTCTACCGCAAGATTTTAAATTAATTTCCTACTTTCCTGGCCATCCTTCCATTTCCTAATCACTTATTGGACATTTACATCCTAAATTTAGATCGATCTCATCCTATTCCATTTAATCTACTTAACTAATGCCAATGAAAGATGGACGCTTGATCACAGCTCAGTCACACAAACACTGAAACGTCTGTAAGGATCACAGAGACAGTTTGTTCCAAGTCTTGGCGCCAGAACCGCTTACTCATTGACTTTTTGTCAAATTAGGTCTTCGATCAACTTCTGCCAGTTCATCAAGATTGATAGCAGTTTCTCCTCTGTGTCCAGGATTCGTTTAGTCCACCGATGCTCAATATCTTTAATGGCTTTCACATCGGCTCAAACGCGCCACAATTTCAGCTTTTTAAAATCCTTTGCCACGCATCTTCCGAAACTGTTTATCAATATTATTGTCACGTCAAGTTGATCAAGGAACTTATTTGCCACGGGAAGCAGCCCATTTCTCTAGACACCAAAGATAAATGAATAAAAGAGCGGAACAAAGAGAGGCCAGAACAGTTCTCTCACCAAGAAGAGGCTCCGTTTGAGGCTCCTTAAAAGTAAGAGGGAGAAAGGCAACGCACATGCAACAGCGTTAGCTGGGCCAGGAGATCAGAGACATCCAGCTGTGAGCATAAAGGCCTCTTTTCCACAGCCATATTTTCAATTTACCAAACACTTGAAAGTCTGAGAACAGTTTTCACTTCAGATTGCTAATCCTCTAAAATAAACACAAACATACAGACACTAGACTGTAGCCCTGAATGAGGTATGATGGAAATTAAAAGTTCTCCCTGCGCCTGAGTGTTTTTTTTTCTGGGTGCTGCCTCTTCCTCCCACGGTGCAAAGACATTCATGTTCGCTTAATTGGATCCTAAATTCACTGTAGGGGTGAAGTCAGGTGTGAATGGTTGTCTGTCTCTCTGTGTTTGCCCTGTGATAGACTGGAGACCTGTCCAGGGTGTGCTCTGCCTCTCACCCAGTGACAGCTGGGTATGTCAAGCTGAACTGCTAGTTTTGTTTTATTCTGGTGGTAATTCAAAGTGTCGACAACAGTGAATTCATATAGCGTACAGACAATGTTAGGAAACCATACTCTGGACTATTAATCTCATAACGACTTGTGAAAAATAGCGTCGTTTTGGCTGGTAACGGTTGGTAAAATAGTCTCAGGGAAAAGTTTTATTATGGCTTGGGAAAAGTTTAATTCATATTTCTGTATGAATGATTTCTGATAATTCATCTGAAAAGGCAAATGGTGTCTCATTTTATATAAACATTCATTCCGGTTGGCCTGTGATTTAGAGTCAGTTCTTAATTTCGGCCCGCTCTCTGATTGAGTTTGACACCACTGCCAAAGAGCATGGGTGTGAGGTCAAAACTGTCCCGACAGAGGGTCCAGTCTGGCCCTAAGGGAAGGGATGAATTTGCAAAGTTGCGAAAATTACATAGAAGACTTTAAGTTTTCACCAAAACTGGCACCTATTCCTAATTTGTCCACTAGGGGTCACACTATTTTTGTAAAAGTTGCATACATAATGCAACAATGAGACCTTAAACAACCTTAAAATCTTTTAGGTGGTTCATAAAAGGATAGTTCATTAAATCTATTTTTTGCGCTAAAACAAAAGGAAAATGTTGTCGTTATTTATAGGTTATTGTGCTATTATTGTGGTCCTCCACAGTTGAGATCAAACTGTGCCGTACGAGTTTGATGCCCCCTGCTCCAGAGGTAGAAGCTCCATAAGTGGTAATTTATGGAGGGAATTAAATAAACTCTCATCCTGCGGCCATAGTTCTTGTCTTTGTCATAAATCAAGCTTCTTTTGCCAAATGTGACGCATGCAATGCCAAGTCCAAACACCTGAGGGTGTTTCTAAAATGTGAAGGTTGATTTAACAGTGACACAGCAATAATACATTGAAAATGAAGGAGCAGAGAGAAACACTGATACCGTATGTTAAGGCAGATTAGTAGAAGTAATCAGTCTATGGGCCTATAGAGTGTGAACTACTCCACGAACCGCTGACAAATTAAAGCGGCTCTGCAAACATCCCATAAAACAGATGGATCTTAACTGGGGCTGATGTGCGAAATCTGAAACATTTATAATCCTCCATCCGTCTCAGAGCAACTTTCAACTCAGCTGGGACATTAATAATCTAAGTTTGTTATACGGCGTATTGTAAACATTTCATCTAATAGTCTCTGCAAAGCAATCAGTCTCTGGTGGCGGATTGTTTACAGCGAGCCAGTCATCTGTTTGAAGGGAGTTTTTTTGTTTTTTTTTTTAATTAGCTCAGTTTCAGTTTGAAGGATCATTTATGACTCTGGCTCTGGCCGGGGAATGAGGGGTTAACTGTCAACGGTAAAAAGCAAACAGATTATTAGCTTGGGGGGAAATAAAAGGCAACTTAAAGGGGAATTACCATTTTTTACAACCTGGACCTTATTTCTGGCATAATATACCATCTTTTACTCACCCATATGACTTTGGTGTCATTTGGAGTCGTTTGGACGATATTTAGATCTGTGTATATCCATATAGTGGAAGTGAATGGGGCACCGAAACGCAGCCTCTAAATAACACATTATCTGCCACAAAACTTGTTCATTTCACCAATATTTTGTTATGATACGCTAGTGCTATTCCCCGTTGTTCCCCGACGACGACTTTGTTTATGATGGACGTCCTTACCGTTTTGAGCAAGAGTGTACGGATGAGGAGCTCGTTGAAAGGAGGATGTGGAGGCAGAGAGAGGAACAGCTGGCCAAAGAACAACAAACCGCTGCACATCCACGAATAGATAACAGGTAACTCTAGACTCAGTGGGGAATAGCACTAGCGTATCATAACAAAATATTGGTGAAATTATCAAGTTTCGCAGCAGATAATGCGTTATTTAGAGGCTGCGTTTCGGTGCCCCATTCACTCCCACTATATGGATATACGTGGATCTAAATATCGTCCAAACAACTCCAAATGACACCAAAGTTATATGGGTGAGTAAATGAAAGTCCAGGTTGTAAAAAACGGTATTTCCCCTTTAACTTGTCTGGATTAACTTCAACTTCTGCTGAGTTTACATGAGACAAGGTGATTTATTCTCAAATTTGACACCTGCTTTGGGGATTCAACGCATTTTTTATCAAGCGCTCACTCGACTGATTTGGACACACCGCTCAGATAATTCGGTGCTCGTATCGAGCCACCACCCTTCAACAGAGCGATCAATCTCTGAGCCCGATGTTTAGGCGTTTTCTTCGGGTGAGTCGTCTGTCTGTAATGGACTTTTAATTGATCCATAAATTTAAGTCTGTTAACAAACTGTCTTTCTGTTGGGACGCTGGTTGAACGGTGAGGGTTAACTGTCAGCTCGTCTAAATCATCCAATCAGTCTGTTAATCAGTCGCCATTGAGCAGGTAAACAGAATGAGAGGCAGGGTTTTATTTCTTTTTTTTTAAAGAGGCGGTTGGAAAACAATCACTTGTTTGTATTTTGTCCCTGGAGGGCTCAGCATAATTGAACTGAATTTTATTAAAAATTGACTTATTTATTTATTTATTTATTTATTTTTTTAGAATGAGGAATAGACGGTAATGAAAGCAGCTCAAAAGGCTCTTAGGTTGTAAAATCCACCAGGCTTTTAAAAACATTTCCCTCTGAAACTGATTAACGGGACAAAATTACAATAAATTTAGGAGCAATTACGCAAAATAAAAGAGGCACGTTTTACCTGGTGGGTGCTAAACTCTGCCTTTGAGTGACAGCACTTTTTGTTCTGCACCCTACAACAGCTCTGCAATGATTTCCACTTGTAACGCCAATAAATAAAAATGCATTTGGCAGCCGGTCGCAAGCACACGCTGCAATTTCAGGAGCTGACGCAACAAACACACTGCTGCTGTTTCGGATAGCGTAGCTTCCTGTCGGGCTGCAGACCGGAGCATGTACTTCATTAAAATTTAAAACGTGACACGGTGTGAAAACGGCTTCAACCTCCAGCATGCAGGGCTTGTTACTGTAATTGCTGAACAGTGGATGTCACTTGCGAAAGTCCAACTGAATGATTGAAGAGAATTTGCAGAGACTGGTTGTAATATAACATGAATAGGTTGTTTTCTACTTTCTTTTTAGGCTTTTAATATCTCTATTCTGTTCAGTATTGTACTCAGTTATGTTTAAATCTGTAGATCAAATTGTATCTCAAAATATATAAGAGACTAGACTGGATTGGGGGGAAAATGAAGCATCCTCTGCTACAGCGATCTGTTTAATTTGGCTGCAAACATGTTTGTCAGGTCCAGCACCGTAGGGGAGGAGGCTGACCATCTTGACTCCCGCAGCAGGACCAGAACTTTCGTACACCTTTAAATCCCATCACACAATCACACGCTGCATAATAACAACAAAAAAAGCACTGCTAATTAAACAACCTGTCTTGTCTTACTGCATCGACCCTACTGTCGAGTGACGGTGGCGCACTAGCTGGATGTTACCTGTCTGAAGGCCTCGCCGTCTCCCTTGCCGGCCTGCTGAGCGATGAGCATCAGCTTCTTGTTCTTCTCGTTCCTCTTGTGCACCTTATACAGACAGGACAGCAGGCACACCAGCAGCATGAAGGCGATCAGGCCCAGCATGGAGAGGATGGCCACCGTCAGGGGAGGCAGTTTGTACGCTGAGAGGGAACAAAATAAATAAAAATAATGAGTCCTCTGTGAATGCTTCAAACTCGGGAAGGTACAGAAATCATCTGTCGTCTTTCTCTTTTGAATATTGTTTTCAATTAGCGTGAAAATCTAGTTAACAACTGAACTAGGAATGTCAGAATAAACAAAAAGTCACAGATTTGACATTGGTGCTCTTATCACGTCGATCATTCACACATACACTGATCAGGCATAACATTATGTCCTATTGTGTAGGTCTCCCTTGTGCCTCCAAAACAGTTGGGACTAATCAGAGAATGGACATGGGCCTTCAGAGGGTGTCCTGTGGTGTCTGGCTACAGGATGTTGTTAGTGGCGGGGGGGGCTTTGAGGGGAGGGGCCTCTGTGGATCATCCCACAGATACTTGATCAGTTTGGGATCTAGTGAATCTGGAGGCCAGGTCAACACCTTGCGCTGTTCTTCATAGTTTTTTGAGGTGTTCCCAAAGCACTGCTGCCATCAAGGAGTGTCATTGCTTTGGGGTGGGGGTGCCTGGTCTGGTCTAGTTGGGTGGTACATCCACATGAATGAATGAATGCCAGGTCCAAAAGTTTCCCAGCAGAACACTGAATTGTCACAAGATGGTCAGTGTTATTCACTTCTCCTGTCAGTGGTCTTAATGTTGTGGCTGATCGGTGTATGTGTCTAACGATTCAAAACCTAAAACAGAAATTTGTGTCGCTTTTTTTAATACTTTAATTCTTGCTGCATGTATCTGTAACATACAACACACTCTATCTAGATATATCTAGATATATCTATTAAGTAATCCTAACGCAAGTGTATTATTTCAGTGGTTTCAGTCCTTCAGATTTTCTTGTACACTCTGTGTAATAACATAAATGCATAAGGCACACAGCACCGAGGTGTCAGACGACCACTGTGTTCACTCATTCAGCACGTTATTGCCTTCATTATTTACTTATGTGTTTGGAGTATGTGAAAAACGATTTTGTGAAGACATCTGCATCCTAATCCTCGTCTCTGCTGCCGGCAACTATGAGTCATACAGCCAAGGTGTATTCTGGGTAATTTGGGTCGCTCTCTCTCTGTCTCTCTCTGGTTTGTCTGCAAGTCTAACAATGTGGTAGAAACTCAGTAGTAAATCTGGGAGCTTTGCTTCAGGATGTGTCGTCCTCCTTCCATAAATACTCAATTACAGGTTTGACAGTCACATTACACTGACTCACAGTCATTATGCTAATAAGCTTAGCTCTTTCCATAAACTATCTATTTCTCATTAGACTATGTTTGCTTTTTGTTCCGCAGAAAACTGCTGCTAATTAGTTTATTGTGCCTGCCAGCTCAAGGCGACGCAAAATCACAGCACGCATTCAAATGTGCCTTTTCTCGTACCTTTTACCTCTATGTAGACATTAGCCACAGGGGAGCCGGCCAGGTCCGTCACTTTGAAGACGCCCGAGTCAGCGACGTTGACTTTCTTCATGATGAGCTCCGACCCCTCCACGTTCAGCCTGCCCTCCAGCAGAGGGTCCAGAGGCGTCACCACCACGCCCTGTACCACAATGTCCCTGTCCTGATTGTCCGACTTGGGCCTGTAGACGATGTTAACGTTGGAGTGGTGCAGGTAGAGCTTGGTCTTCATGTTTTCTCCATAGTTGAGATGCAGAAAGGTTTGGTGCTCTGTGGATGGCCAAACAGGAAAATACTTTATAAACAAAATATATATATATATAAAAACGTTGAACAGGTGAAAACAAATGTGCAAGTTTCAATACTGATTGACAACTATGATCCTTTCCACTTGCTCTATCGGCAGGTTAACATATTTGCTTTTGGGTGATATGAACAAGTGTTAGATGGGTTGCAATGGAATTTGATGCACATTCGTTTTCCATAAACTATGAATTATTCACCACGTTATAATAATTTATTTAAAACCCTCGTATTGTCTTCCCGTCGACCGTGCAACTTTTGTCCTCCCGAGTCAAAACTGACCCGGTTTGTTTGACTATTTATGAAGCCTAAAATAAAATGTATAACCTAATTCTGTGTTACATTCTTTCAGCCAGCTTCTGTTTAACTAATTACTAGATATTGTACACTCAGAATCCATAGGCAGTAGGACCATGTTTATATCAAATTATGTCATATAGACACATTCGGTTAAAGGGGAAGTACCGTTTTTTACAACCTGGACCTTATTTCTGGCATAAAATACAATTGTTTACTCATCCATACAACTTTGGTGTCGTTTGGAGTCGTTCGGATGATATTTAGCTCCAGTGGAGGGCCCAGTAAATCCATATAGTGGGAGTGACTGGGGCACCGAAACACAGCCTCTAAATAATGCATTGAAACTCGCTCATTTCACCAATATTTTGTTACGTGAGCGGCACTCAGAGATGACATCATCCAGGTCAGTAGTAGGTCAATCTACAGACAATGGAGGACGATAACAGGTAACTCCAGACTCAACGGGGAATAGCACTAGAGTATCATAACAAAATATTGGTGAAATGTATGAGTTTTGCGGCAGATATTATTATATATAATATATAGATAGTTATTTAGAGGCTGTGTTTCGGTGCCCCAATCACTCCCACTATATGGATACACGCGGCGCTCCACTGGAGTTAAATATCGTCTCCAAATGACACCAAAGTTATATGGGTAAAGTAAGTGAGTAAATGATCGTATTTTATGCCAGAAATAAGGTCCAGGTTTTAAAAAACGGTAATTCCCATTTAAGTTTGACCTGGAGGACACATAGAAAGGTAAAATTATCAGTTTAAAAAACACCTGCAGTACTAATAAATCTATATCTTGTACCTTGTTTTAATTCTAACTCAATGCATGACTGTCTTATGTAGCTGTAAGTAAGTGTCATGCTCTGATTTACAGCTGCAGTTGCCCAGTATTCCTGAAGGCAGATTTAACCTAATTTTGCATATATTTAATAACAACTTATGACTTCGTCTAAGATTAAATAATTTTAAAAAATAATGATATATGGGAGCGAACAAGCCCAAATTAATTTTTGGAGAAAGTCTAGGAAAAACGTTTTTTTTTCATAGACTGTATATAAATATGGACAATGCGCCACTTCCTTGCATTTGTCAACCGCTATTTTCTTTCTTTTTTTCTTTTTTTCTTTTTTTCTTTTTTCTTTTTATATGGGCGGTGCCATCTTGCCACTTTGGAGCCAGAACTGGCACTTGAACTTGCATCATAATCATTATATTAACTATCTAAAAC
>JASGAT010355312.1:27133-56285 GCA_030220025.1 Chelon auratus | reverse complement strand
CACTAGGCATGATGGGAGCATCACTTCATCTGCCTCTCTTCTTACCCTGATGCCCCCATCTTTATGCTCCCTAGCAAACTGAAGCCTTTTTTTCTGGTTAGCTTCACCGATAAGTGGTTTTCTTAAGGCTACACAGCTGTTCAGTCCCAATCTCTTGAGTTCCCTTCACATTTTATGGGTGGAAATGCTCTTACTTTCACTATTAAACATAGCCCTGAGTTCTACTGTTGTTGTTTTTTTTATGTGATTTCACGAAATGTTTAAGAGATCACAATCAATCAGGATTTATTTTTGACCACATTTCTTCCTCAAAGACAATGGTTCCCCACTAACCTGCCAGTACTTAATAATGCATTGGACAGTTCTTAACCCAATTTTAGCAGTTTCTACAATCTCCTTAGATGTTTTCTCTGCTTGATGCATGGCAATGATTTTCCACAACTACGGGATGTGTCTTTCAACATGGTTGTTTAAAAAATGAGAAGCTACTCATTGCATCAGTTGCTGTTAAATAACTTGTTGCCAGCTAGAAGATAATCACCCATGCAGTAATTATCCAATAGGAGGCTCGTACCTATTTGCTTAGTTAAATCCAAGTGGCGAATTTTTTGTGGCCAGGCAGTGAATGATCCATATCTAGACTGAAAAGGAGCACGAAAGAGGGAGCCTTTCGCGCTTTTATTCATCCTGTTCTTCTAACAGCTCCTTCTGTGTGCCGAGTGTGAATGAGTGTTGTAAAGGTCACTTCGCAGAGCGCATATAGACTGCTGCAGTCATGAGTACTGTAGATGCAGTCACAGGACAATGTGAAAAACACTTACCTGCAAAACACGCAAAGTATGTGCTAGTTTCAGCAGACACACATGATCACATGATTCCTAGTGGTTCCTGATGCTCAGAGTAATGGGCTGTAGACAAAAGACGAATATAGACAAATGGGTGTTTATGACAATTGTAAAAAGGCAAACCTGCATTGCATTGCAGTCAAACATTTGTCTAAATACAGACTTAAGTTAAGCTGCATCCTTAATGGAAATACCCAACATCTAATATTTCACCATCAACACTGAGACAATGAAACTCCATTTGTAGATGAGAAATGTTTCAGATGTATTCGACGTATAAAAATATGTTTAATTAACCCAAAACATGACTTTCGTGGCTTAAATATTTACCCAGAGCAAATATACAGAACTTTCAAATGAATATGTCATTGGTGTGTGTTTGCTTTACTGTAACTGATACCAGTAATTACCTGGATTGGATGCTAATGTAAAGCTAACACAACAACACACTTGACTGCCGCCATGGACCTATCAAAACCATCTCAAATAGTTCATCAGCCCTTGTACTGGCAGGTAATTGCATCATGGTTCAGTAAGGTAATTTCACCAAGGCCACTGCCCGGTGAGGACAGTCAGCTCTTTAACAGAGCAGAGGCCGCAAGCCACGAAGAGTGGGAGATGTAAATCAGGGTTTAAAACATGCAACAGGGAGAGGAATGGCCCAATGAAGACAATCGTATTGTGCTGTAAAGCTACAACAGGGAGATGTTGGTTATGGCTGACACTTTTTGATGAGCTGCTGGATGCCAGGTGGAACAAGAGGTTGTTATTTTAGGTGAGGGGAATCAACAAGCAGATGCGACGAAGCATCATTAGGCTACAAGCTAGATCTAATTAAAGCTCTTTGAGAAATGGTATCCCCTTTAGGAGGGGACTAGGACTGAGCAGGAAAACAGCCTCCTAATATGTTGCTCCGTGCACCAGTGCGCTTTGCCACGGGGAGCGCGCAGAGACGCGCAGACACACAGCGAGAGAGGGAGGGAGAGAGAGAGAGAGAGAGAGAGAGAGAGAGACAGAATAGAGGGAGGGAGCTCCAACATGCTCCAAGCGCTTCATTTCTAATTTGCCGTCCAGTTTTGGGTGCGCTCCTGTGCACCTGCTTTGGAAATCTCCAACCTCTCCGCGCGCTAAGATCTCGCCTGACTTTCTGAAATGGAGTTCTCGACTCTTCCTCCAGACGACTTTGGGGAGCACTACTCGGTCCTCCTAACTCCCTTTAATGTTACCTTCTCCGAGGATCTGCTGCCCGTGGCTTCAAAAAGCAACGAGACCAGCCTGGCTGCAAGCAAGGACACCACAAGTGTCATCATAGCCGTTTGCATCACGGCTCTCTACTCTCTCATCTGCGTGGTGGGACTGCTGGGGAACGTGCTTGTGATGTACGGAGTGGTCAGGTAAGAGGAGCGCAGGTTATTAAGGATCAATTAGAAGAAGGGAAAAAAATGTATCGTTAACAAAACAGAAATCACACAATTTGCGACTAAATTTAGTATCTGTAACTAGTGAAAAGCGAGACACAGACACATAAGATCTAAGACACAGTGTGGAAACCATACATTTGAATTTTGTTTTTTTTAGGATCGGGAATTTAAATTTCTGTAAACCTGCCCCACAAATTCTCTTACTGAATCAGAACAATAAATAATGGAATATTTATAAAATCTATATTTTTTTCCCCCCACTGCCACATATCTTCAGTTGAGATGGTCTTTTGTAATTGTCCACAGTTTTTGTGCGTCTAAGAGCCACTCTCCAACTCAACCACCCACCCACAAACACACATGCACCTCCTACACGCATGAGAGAAGGGAGGGGAAGGTAAAGCTAAGTTAAATTTCCTTCATTGCACCCATTATTCCTATCAGGAATGATTGTGTTGTGAATTTAGATGATTACTAAGCGGGAAACAAGCAGTTTATTGTGCCGGCTGTGAGAGTCTGTGTGAAAAATGGATGATTTTAAATCATTTGTTGTTGTTGTTGAACTAAAGCAGCTCCAATGAGTAAGCAATGATGTGATGGCTGATCCTCCAGGGTCAGTCAATCATCTCCACGAGCTGCTTGTTGAATTCTTAGATGTGTGAAACATGAAATATGAGTTTTTGTTTTCAGGAAGAGATCAGCACGGCGTGCAGTTCAGTAAATCTCTTCATATGAGGGATTACCATGAAAGGAAAGACACTCCTTTGTCTTTCCTTATGCTTCCTCACTCCGCTACTTTGTGAAGGCTGACAACAAAAGCCCTCAGAAGCGCAATTTAATTAAATGTGACCAGCCACTGTCATGTTGTGGACTCGTGTGGAAGAACCCGTCTTCAATCAGCTGTTCAGCTTCATCATTGGCAAACAGATAAAACACGGCAGCTGCAGAAAAGAGTTTGTGAATCTGAAATGAATTTGAAGGATTTTTCAGCGGAAATTGACTAGAAATGTGTTACTAGCAATTGTATGTGTCCAAAAACCTCTCATTAGCCTCAGTACAGTGTTTTTTTAAAAGTGAAATAGGTAACTGTTTGAGAAAAGGAACGGACGAAATGATTTTACTGGAAATCGTGCAACACAGAAGCAGGCAAACCTTGAACATATAAACCTAACAACCACTCCCATTGCCTGTGAGTCAGAGTCCATTATAAACGCTTGCAACCTTTCTTCCTACCAACCAGGTACACCAAGATGAAGACCGCCACCAACATTTACATCTTCAACCTGGCTCTGGCTGACGCTCTCGCCACCAGCACCCTCCCCTTCCAGAGCGCCAAGTACCTGATGGGCACGTGGCCCTTCGGGGAGCTGTTGTGTAAAGTGGTCATCGCCATCGACTACTACAACATGTTCACCAGCATCTTCACGCTCACCATGATGAGCGTGGACCGCTACATTGCCGTGTGTCATCCCGTGAAGGCCCTGGACTTCCGCACACCTGCCAAAGCCAAGCTCATCAACGTCTGCATCTGGATCCTCTCCTCTGCTGTCGGAGTCCCCGTCATGATCATGGCTGTTACCAAGGTGACCGATAAAGGTGAGGGAGTTTTATTGCGGAAAGAAAAACATTCACTCTCAGCTCGGGCATCTTCTTCTTCTCAGCACCACGTGTTGAGTCTAGGGAGTAATCACGCTGTGAAAGAGAACACATTTGAGCTGGTTTATTAACTTGAAATAGCTTCTCCATGCAGCCTTCTGTTCAACTTCTAATTGTTTTAACTCCTCAGGAAGCACCGCCTGCACACTCAGATTTCCTAAGCCAGAATGGTACTGGGACACCATGACAAAAATCTGCGTGTTCATCTTCGCCTTTGTGGTGCCCGTCCTGGTCATCACCATCTGCTACGGTCTGATGATCCTGCGCCTGAAGAGCGTCCGTCTGCTCTCCGGCTCCAAAGAGAAGGACAGGAACCTGCGGCGGATCACCCGAATGGTCCTCGTGATCGTGGCGGCCTTCATCGTCTGCTGGACCCCCATTCACATCTTCATCATTGTCAAGACCGTGGTGGATATTGACCACAAGAACCTCCTGGTGGTGGCGTGCTGGCATCTGTGCATCGCTCTGGGCTACACCAACAGCAGCCTGAACCCTCTGCTGTATGCTTTTTTGGACGAGAACTTCAAGAGGTGCTTCAGGGATTTCTGCCTGCCCTATCGCTCCCGCTTGGAGCAGAGCAGCTTCTCCAGGGCGCGCAACAGCACACGGGAGCCCGCATCCATTTGTGCTCCCGCGACGAAAGCAAGGCCGCCTGCCTGACTAGGCATGGATCAGTCGGGGGAAAGAAGAGTCCAGGAGGACCTCCGGACCGAGATCACACAGTTCTCAAGCACAGGAGTCTGAGACCGCAGGTGTAGGCTTTTGCCTCATATATATAAATGATCGACTGTGTCATATAATGAGATGTCTTTGTCCCGGTAGGTTTGTGAAACACATTTCTGTAAGGATGATAAAAAGGTGTGCACCTGTGTACGGGAAAATGTATTCAAATGTACATATATTTTTGGAGTGTACATAAAACCCAGATAATTTAGCACAGAGAATGCCACCAAAGTGTCTTTTTATGACCAAACAATGGGAAACATAGGAATAGTTGAGTTAATGATGCCGTTTTACTTGATGAAGACCAGACTGACTCCCCTGTGGCAGACAGAAGTGTCGATGGCCGCCATGCAGACTGCAGTCTGCTTACGTCAGCTCCATTCATGTGAAGTTCAATTTCACACGTTTTTTAGGCGTCTGTCAGCTCGCAGAATTACTTTCTAGACCCTAAAGGGACTTCGATTTTTACAGAACTGAAGTCCCGTTGATGCCACAGCTTCAGGTTAAAGTTGCATTAACCACTTCACCTGCACACAACACTGATAGACAGTATCATCACCACTGGAGTTGATTAGACGTTAGCCGACAGCTGCCTGCTTACACATCCAGCAGATTAAAACGTTGGTTTAACTCGGAGCTGCTCTTCGTTGCGTTATTTTTATTCATTATTTATTCATTCCGCTACGTTTTGGTCTCCACCAATTTCAGATTGTGCCCGCCTCTCAAACGCTCCACGCAATTCTATCGCTCTACTCTACTGTAAATATGTCTGTTGGACAATGTTTTGAGTCATTGTTAATATAAAACACATTTTTTTTTTTACAGCAGCTTTAAAGTTGTTTTGCAATACAGAGCCTACACACTACATGTGCCTCCATTATTACACTACCCGACTGCACTGTACTGTATTTGTAGGCTGTTATTCTTCCTCATTGGGGAGATAATGAGAATCTAATAGGGTCAATGTTAATTTACAACTGTATTTTTATGGTGTCTGTGATATTTCAGTCAGGGGATGTATTCAATTTCGTGTTCTGGTAATGGTAAGAGGGGATAATGATTACAAAGGCCACACACATAATTAAGAACCATTTTACAGGAGGTAATATTCTGTGTGACCACAGCGCCACCTTTTCCTGTTAGTTTGCCTGCTTTTATGAAACTAATGCATCAAAAATGATGCTTGTGAAAGACATCTGAAACGAGGTCCGGTTTAGCTGTGCTCAGCTGATTTAGTGTTTCCACTCCTGGCTGCTCTGTTTTCGCAGAAACAAAACTATCACTGATAACAGTAAATAGGGGAGCTGAAGAGGAACGTGGATCTGCTGTCTCCACTCACAGTGAGGTGGCTGCACAACCTCAGTCTGGGACAGAGGCAAAACTGGAATGGATCAAGTGCATTAGCAAGCAGCAAGAATCTTCAGATTAAAGCCGATGAACAGTTTTCCACTGATGACTGATGGACACTTACATGAAAAGATCTGGACAGCGAGAAGGCACTTTTTGCACAGTTTGGGAAGTCAAATTGCTGCCTCTCATTTTGTTTCTACATCAGTGGTTTCAATGGACATCAGCAGTATATACACCGCATCAAATGTAAATGTGATATTGTTCTGTAACAGCATATTAAGTGAAAATGTATTTCGATGTGCTATGTAGCGGTTCAAGCTTTCATCGGTTTACGCTACCGTTAAGATTTAATTGTATCCCTCTTGTATAAATCAAATGTTACTGTACATAACTATTTACACTATAAATGTTAGAGAAAGCATTATATATATATATAATTTTCTTTAAAGTAATCACTGTTGAATGAAAATATGTACCGTAATGCCTTCTTCAGCTTTGTGTTGTCTTTGGTTTGTATTGTTTGTGTTTGAACCTTGGGTATAGTTTCAGTAGATAAAGTGCTGTATTGTATATATATCTATATGGTTATAAATGGTTATATAACTGTTTTTTGTCTTTTTAAAACTTAAATATGAGAGGACAAGTTGTACCTCGTGCTTCTGTTTTCAAATACTGTCGCTGGTCATGTACATTTTGCTTTCTCTGACTGTCGTTAATTAAGATGCTGTCAACACTTAACGGGTTTTGTAGGAGCCTCACATGTAATTAGGTTACTGGATCAAGTATGAATTACTGACCAGGTCAACGTGGACGGAGCCCACAGGGGTCCCTGGTGGTGAATATGTCGCGTCTAAAGTGCCAGTCAGGTATCTAAGAGTGAATAAATGAAAGCACAACATGGAATAAGTCAGGGATGATATTAGGATTTCTAGCCAGCTGATGAATTGGAGTATTAAAACATTTATCAAGTAAAAAAAAAAATGTGTTTTCTTTAATATATTAAGTTATTATTTATAATATTTGTCTCTGATAATAAAATAACTCGTCACTGGGCGGCACAAGGTGGTTAGCACTGATGCCTCACAGCGAGAAGGTCCCAGGTTTGAATCCCGCCCATGTGGAGTTTGCATGTTCTCCCTGTGTCTGCGTGGTTCTGTAACGGGTACTTCTCTCGGGGATCCTCCCACTGTCCAGAGTCATGCTTGTTATGTTGATTCTAAATTGGCCGTGAGTGTGAGTGTGAATGGTTGTCTGTCTCTCTGTGTTGGCCCGGCGATAGACTGGCGACCTGTCCAGGGTGTACCCCGCCTCTCTCTCGCCCGATGACAGCTGGGATAGGCTCCAGCAGACCCCGCGACCCTTCACAGGAACAGGCGGTTACAAAAGAAGGAGAACACGTCACTTATTAAAGTGGTGTGTCTTAAATGGTTTTTGTACAAATGATGCTCCGTGGCACAAAGGATAGAGCCTACACAGAGCAGACGAATAGCAGAATATAAATAATCATCTCAGAGAATTAAAGAGTCAAATTAACCGTGTAGCGTTCTTTTCTTTTTTTAAAGACTCAACTACACGTGTCGCAACGAGACGCCACCATAGAAGAAAACCTATTATGACTGGGCCATACAGTTAAATGAGACATGCTTTCTGTAATTGCAAGTGAGGCCTGCAGAACATTGGCTGAAAATGAGAGAGACATCCTTGTCTGTTTTTACATTACGGGTGATGGTCTTTCATTTAATATGTTGCAGACTTCAAAATATCTGAAATCGTTCTCCACTGACTGTGACTGATAAAGTCTCAGGGAACAGAAACCTCAAATAGACAGTCTGCCTCACCTCTCTCGCTGGGATAAAAGATGTTCAGTCTAAACAGCTCCAAGGCTCATGTGTAAGACATCATAGCGCTGCCGTCAAGAGACAAGGCAGGCAGTGATATTTGTGATGGGAAATGGCGAGGGCTTACTGAAAATTTCCTGTGGGCTACGGAGCATAGCACACTCTACTATTATGTCCCCATGTGAAATATACATGGCTCTGTCTATATGTTCGCCGTGTAAAAGACAAAGCAACAAAATGAATAATTTAGCCAGACACTGAGAGCTGGCTCCTGACATGGCTAGACCCGTGTGTTGGCCTTTAAAAAAAAATCTGTGATTTATCCAGCGCAGCCAGACGATCCACAGTACCGTACATGTCTGATAACTCAGCTGTAACAGTGACATTTTTCCCCTGCAGAGACAGCCTTGTTCTGAGATTTTAAATCTAGATTTTTAATTTTTCCTCACAGCTAGAATCTCTTGCTATTCAACACGTGCAGCCGCGCACACAGAGATCCAGTCAACCAGCCGCAGAGTGACACACAATTACATGTCTTTTGACCCCCAACTAATGCCACTCACGCACTTAAATTAACAGTGGCAAATATAACAGAGGGAACCTTGCTGAAGCGTTTGTAGCAGCTCGCACTGTGCCGCAGCCATGTAAATATTCCTGCATAAAAGACAGACATCTCAGATGAAAAGGCAGAGATTCTGGAAATGGATTTTCAGGATGCGGCTTTGCTGCTTTGTGTGATAGATGCTTGTAATAAGACACAACGGACCTTACATGAATCATTGACAAAATGCCAGAAAAGCCGTGCGGCTGTCTTTCTTGATGTTTCATACAGCATAACTGTTTGTTTCTTTCCACTCCTGAAGAGTCGGGAGAGGCATTGGGACCTGTATGATGTCAGTCATCATAATGAACTGCATGGAAACTGCTGGATGGTAGGGTGTGTGTGTGTGTGTGTAAGAAACTAGGAAACCAAGATCTTCCAGAGGCTTTCAAATCCCTCCTTTTGATTTATCAAAAAAGGCTAATCCTAATCCTAACCCTAAACAATATAATAATCTTATATTTGAATAGCTTGCTTAAATGTCTTCTGACTTTACATGTAAAAATCTCTTGGTTGATGGTTGGTTTTGGTTTAAAATCCGATACATCGCCTCAAGTGGCAGTACTTTAAGTCAGCATAGGTCAGGACTGAGAACTACAAGTTCAAAAACAGACCCCTGTGGACCCACTCCTCATTATCTCTGTATGAGGAAAGAGGTCTGTGGCTGCTCCCAGCAATAACATAATGAAAAGATGTCACAGGTGCAGAAGTTTTACGACTACTCTGAGTAGGAGGGACCCACCGGTAACCCTTTAAGACATCTAACTTAGTGCCGCTTGGTGGCCACTTCATCAAAACAATCAGCAAACTAGGAAGAGGAGAACGGATTTGCATGGTTACGGATGCTTGGTCAGCTCAAGTGAATCAGTGCAGAAGGGAGATGTTTTGTCAGATTTGTCAACGAATAAGCAGGGCAAGCTCCATGAGCTAGCACTAGCTTCGGCTTTGCGCTAGTTCTTCTCACAGTTCACTCTGTAGGATGGCTTTTCATTATGATTAATCTGTTTAATATAATAATATTGTGGGAGAATCCTATTCTTCAGATAACAAAATAATGTGAACCATGGGAATAAAAACAATTATTAAATGAACTTCGAGCAGCACAGTGGTGCGGGAGTTTGCATGTTCTCCCTGTGTCTGCGTGGGTTCTCTCCGGGTACTCCGGCTTCCTCCCACCATCCATAGACATGCTTGTTAGGTTAAATGGTGATTCTAAATTAGCTGTAGGGGTGAGTGTGAATGGTTGTCTGTCTCTCTGTGCTAGCTCTACGATAGACTGGCGACCTGTCCAGGGTGTCCTCTTGCCCAGTGACAGCTGGGATAGGCTCCAGCCGGCAGCCGCCCACGACCCCAAGCAGGACAATCGGTTACATAAAGTGAATGAATGAATGAATTAATGAACCTATCAAAAAATAATGAACTAAAAACTATTAAAAGAAATTACAGTTACAGTCAATAAGATTTGTGATTATTGTCTCAGCGGGGCATGAACAGGGAACGTGTCACTCAGAGACAGGTGAGCAAATGAACTGGGAACATGGCAACGTTCCCTCAGAAACTTCTGGTCAGCACATCGACCCGTTTCACATCTGGTAGAGCAGTCCAAGTAGCCAAAGAAGCACCGCTGAAGACTTCAGCAACAACAGCTGCCCTGGCTTTCTTAACCCCGGGCAGAGAAAATACCTGCATATTTCCTCACAGGATTACTTAATAGCTTTTTTTTTAAAAAAAGCCAAACTAACAAAGAACATGAGCTACTGGATTCAGCTGGTTCATCCTCTAATTAACCTGGGGCATCTGTAAAGACTAACCCGGACTCGCGCTGTACTCACCATAGATTCACCCAAAGGAGGACAAGCACTGCAAGAGAGAGTGTGGGAAGAGCTTGACGAGGCTTTTATCGAATGTCATGTCAGGTGGTCACGTGGATGGAGGTTTCAAGAGTACCTGTAAAACTCACACTTAATACTGAAGCCAGCAGAAGACTGCGAACATGTGGAATAAAAGACAATGTCTCTCATTCTCCTATTTTTACATAGACGTCATCTTCGATTTTCAAAGATACTTTCACAAAAAGAAAATTATACTTCCACCCCCTTTAGTAATTATCTTACAGTCCCCAAGAGTCCTATCTCACAGAGCACCACAACTCTGTTTTCAGTTCAGCTGCTGTCCATAAATATGATTTGTGTGATCTTATTGGACCTCGGTAAGTAATTATACGACACTCTATTGAGGGGATGAGTCACACAACACGGAGCTTGGGACTTATTGCTCGGTGTTATTCAGCGTACCACATCTGTAAGCATGCATCATGTCAAGAGACCTTGCCCTTCTCACGAGTCCCTGCTCAGCTGCCTCGGGTCTCACGAGAAGCTCTCGAGCCACCGGACGAGGAGTCCAATCTATCAAGGCAATCACCAGTAATTACATGTAGGCTCCACAAGTGATGGAGCAGCAGCAGCTTAACAGCAAGAGAGATGTTCATCTGCTAATAATACCCTATTAAGTTTCCTGTGCACGAGGTCAGAGAAAGGCAGAATGTGAAACGTACTTTCTCACACGCATCGTCTGTTTCACCACAGTCATGGCAGAAAATCACGAATGATGAATGATGGAAGGAGTTTGCGCGTAAGATGGTTAAATATCCCGCATCCTCATCCAAGAATGTGTATGCACCGATCAGCCACAATATTAAAACCATTGACAGGAGAATTAAATAGCATTGATCATCTTACAATGTTCTGCTGGGAAACGTTTGGACCTGGCATTCATGTGGATGTTACTTAGACATGCATCACCCACCTAGACCAGACCAGACACCCCCACCCCATAGCAATGACACTCCTTGACGACAGCAGGATGCAGCCCTCAACCCAGAGGACCCAAAGGCCCCCACTAACAACTATCTGTTGCCAGACACCACAGGACACCCTCAGAAGGCCCATGTCCATTCTCTGATGAGGAGAGACCTATGCAATATTACAAAGGTGATCATAATGTTAGGCCTGATCGGTGCATGTTCTGTGCGTGTATGAGAGACGGATCGTTTGATAAAGTAAAGCCTCTCCAAAGTCATCAAAAAAACTCTCTTGATTAAGACACACTTGAGAAACAGCACTCAATACAATCTGAAATGATAAGTTAATTAAAGAAGCAGCAGGGTTGCTCAAGAGACGGCGGATCTCAATCAATGCGGAGTTAAACGCTGCAACATTTTGCGTGAGCCTGTAACACGTGAATGTCATTGTGCAGCCCGTAAAGAGCCCGCCGCTCACGTGCAGCATAAAGCACACACACACACACACACACACACACAAAGGCAGCTATACAAACAAGAGCTCCCGAAAGGCAGAGGCGCTGTACGTCTCAGAGTGGATCAGCTAGACGCTGTGATCAATTCTGCTTTCCCCGTTATTAGAATAAATGCGTCGCGGCGCAGGTGTCTGAGGCCCTCCGCTCTCCTCTGTGATTACTTAAATGAGATGAAGATTAGAGCCTACATGCATCATGAAAAAATCCCATTTTACATTCTGTGAGTGAAGGGGGCTAATCGCAGGATGTCGTAGCTCCTGAATGAAAGTCTGTCTTTGTGTTGTGAGGCTTTATAAAATTATTAGACACTGAATGAAATCTGATCTTTTTCCTTTTTGAAATCTGATCAAATCATCCCTCCTAGACATCCGCTGACACCTCAAAGCTTAAATCACTTAAGGCCTACCTACGCTACATCTGCACCGTCAATGCCTTTTTGGTAATTTTGTTAACTCTTTAAAATAATAGTCATGCAATTAAACAAAAAAACGCATTATTTAAGTGTTGCTTCTATTGCCTGTGAGAAAAAGTATTGCAGATCCAAGTAAGTAGTGGGGCATATCAGTTGAGAAATAGCATTTGTATTGGGCAGTGTAGTTTGTCTTGTATTCCACAAATGTTACTAAAAAAAAAAAAAAATACACAAATGTGCCAGTTCATTAGCTTCACTAGAGACGGTATCAGTCTTGCACTAAACCTCATGAAGGCTGCGGCGTTCATCAAATAACAGAAAAGCTTTCGATTCAAGTGTGTTTTCATTTTGGAGGCCGTGTTGTCTAGTACTATTGACTTGTATTGTGTTGTACCGACACACGTTTCCACTATTTTTTACATCCCCCGTTATAGTCAGCGGGCTGGTGACACATTAGTGTTTAATTCCATTCAGTTTAACATCACCACAAACTACATCGTCGATAATGATCACGCGGCCGCATTATCACCTTTCTGATGCTTTTTTCCAAATAAACTGAGCACCGTTAGTCACAAAAGGGGGTTTAGTGCAGGGCTGTTACACAGCAGCGTGTTTGTTTTCACTAGTGTACCTAATGAACTGGCACGTGAGAGCATTGTTGTTTTCGCACACCCCTTATTCTTTTGCACAAATGTGCTCTCTCATCAGTTGAACACACACCAGCTGGATTTCTTTGTAAAAACAAAAAACAGATCCATTTCAAACGTGTTCTGTACAAAGAACAGTGGAATTAGTTGGGATCAGTCACCGCTGTTGTTTTTATCGTACGTCTACAGGCGCTCTAAAACCAACAGAGGTGAGCCGTGCTCCCAAATGCATTCCTGACATTTCATCTTCGTCATCGAGCAAACGGGAGTAATAAAAAACACAAACAAGTGACAAGGGACTTTTGGTCATTAACTGCTTACGAAAGCTACTTAGGCATTTCAAAGCTTTTCTCTCCAAGGGAACTCTGGCCTTTACGCGTCATCTTCTATCCTTCTGGTCAGATGAAAGAAAGAGGAGACATTTTAATCTGCATAAAAACAAAAAGTGCCTCCTGAAGTGTTTGGGATTTACATTGTTGACGTCCCCGCGTATAGACGTGGTTGTTAGCAATCAAGAGTGGGTACAAATCTTTGATTCAAACTGCGAGAGGAGATGATGATGATGATGATGGTGCCCTTTCAATGTAATTATTTCTATGGGATGAAGGGCACTTACAATCAGAAAGGGGCTGAAACATAACAATGTCACGTTCCCCCTTCCCTGTGTACCTTAATCAACATTAAGAGCAGACACAAAGAGGTTTCTTTAAAGCATTAGAGTTTGGATAGTCTATCTTATACAATAAATTTGCCATGGTCGTTATTTTTTAACAATTCTTTCTAGATTTTATTTTTAAACCTTGTTGTAATACTGCACAGTAAGACCAAAAGTACAAATCTAAACTTTCTTACATGTATTAAACCACCGTTTTGTTGAATAATTAACAAATTGCTTTCCAACAAGCCCCATTTATCTGACCGACAGTCTATGCAACATATAAGCCAAAGGTCACATCTGAGAAGCCCTAATGAGAAAATGTTTTTTGTGTCTATTAACACCGTCACTGCTGCATATCATTTAAAATGTTTGTTTTTTTTTGTTTTCCCCTTTAAAAATCATCTTTATTTTAAGACAGGAAAAGCAACAAAATTCAGGGTACAGTATGATGTGTTAACAAATGTCCAAATAGTGACAACAATTTGTGTGCACAGGGTACAATGAACAGTAGTCGCACATGTCAAACTCACCAATTCTAGATGTTCTGCCTGAACCAGGGTCAATCTGGGACACCATCAGCTATAATCTCATGACGTAGCCTCTGGGGGCAAAGGCCGATATTCAAGCGCTTGTCTACAGATTCTACATATTAATGTGCAAAATATCCGTTTAGAAAGATTTAACCAAGTTCAGTCTAATTATTGCTTTAAAGGAAACATTAAAATGAAGTGTTGAACAGCTTGAACTCTCCTTTCCTTAATGTACATGCACAGTAAAATTCACAAATATCACACATACCATTTTACAGTCATACAAATGACTTTTAATGAAAAGAATTCAAAGGAACATCAAAAACTAGATTTAAAAAAATAGTCTCTCATTTTTCATGATCTACCAAAAAATCCATGAACAATGTCTCCATGCTAAGAAGAGTTCTCATAAAAGAGGTCAAACCTCACGTCACCCCTCTGCCCCGCACATCGCACACTCCTCCAGCTGAACACGGGAAGTCACTAACCCCCTCCCTAGATTTTAGGCACCCTGAACAAGGCCCCACCGCGAAAACCGATCGAAAATACCTCCCGTCACTCTCTCAAAGAAGGACATCAGCTCTCCTGCATGTCTTTAACCAAAAGGACCGTGTGCTGCCCTCCGCTGGACGCCATCAGTACTGCACGGTTCTCCAGCTGTTTGCCGGTCATCTTTACGGGACTCCACTCGTCATCTTCTTCTCCTGTGCCGAGCTGGAGGTTGGTGCCCATGCCCCAGGCATACACAGATCCTGAATCATACAGGAGTAAGCACAGACAACAATAAGAAGAGTGGACGCTTTTAGACCGACAACTTGAACAGTTCCAGCGTCCTGTTTGTAACACTGCGTAGGATTGACTGTGTCAGGTTGTACTATATTTGAAGCAATGCAGACAAATACTTCATTGTAGTCGTCTACAACCAAGAGGAGGAATATAAGGAAAGCAAAGAAGTGCAATTTGAAGAAGAAACATCCAGCAGTATAAAGAGCTCTCTCTGTAATAGAATATATTCAGTGTACATACAGCCGTGCTTAAATGGGCCAACGACTGTGTTTTCAAAAGACCTTTTGCATTTAAGTGGATAATGACGGTCCTCTGTAAAGCGTGAACACAGAGGAAGAGAGCTGCTGTTTTATGGTCATGAAGTGGATGGGCTCTGCATATAAAGAGTGTGATATTGACACCGCATTTATGTCCAACATTATATTTATCTTCTAACATAAAGGCAACAATGTCCGCAGCTGAATCACAGAAATGGCTGTTAATGGCTGGAGTTATGCAAGACGTATGAAAGGAGAATTTTAATCACCAAGGCTGCATTAAGACCAATATATACATGACACCCTTATGTAAAAACTATTGATTGTTCAATCCTCTGCTGCATTTGCTTTGTGTCTCACCTTCTCTGGTGACGGCGTAGCTGACTGACGCTCCACAAGACACTCCTCTAGCTGGCTCCATCCCCATCACAGGCGTGGGCTCACTCTTTTCTTCAGCCCCTTGGCCGAGACCAAGACGGCCGTACTCTGCTCTGCCCAGGCTATATACCTGGCCTAAAAGAGAGAAAAAAAACTCCCTGTATATTTCTGGTGTTGGTGCAATTAAATAGGTGTACTTGGATCAGATGAGGTATGCTTACCTTCAGCATCAAGGCAGAGTGTGTGATGTTGTCCTCCAGAGAAGTCCACCCAGGAGGTGGTAGAGTTCTTGAAGCACGTGAGTTTTACAGGAACAAAACACATCTTGGTGTTTTTAGTGCCTAGACAGATGAAATTATATAAAATCGTAAGGGTGTGTGATGCTTTTAGCAACTGACAAACCGCTAAATGGAAATAAATATCAGATATTATCATATTATCACTAATCACTATAACTAAACTGTGATATGCCATACTGACCCAGCTGATGATAGTTTGAGAGACCAAATCCATACACGTGTCCCTCTTTTGACACAGCAAAGGTAAAGTACGCCCCGCAGAAGGCATCAATGAAGTGAACTTTCCCTTTGACCTTTACAATCTGTGGATCCAGCAGCCGTGCTGAAATAGGATACAGTTAGAGCAGCCACCACAATACACATTACAGATTAGGCAATGTCATCAGACACGTCACTGTTTTAGTGTTTTTGTTACTTACCGAGACCTTTCCTGCCTCCTCTGTTTGAAAAATGCTCCGGCACCCTTCCCAGCTGCCCCTGCTCTGCTGTGCCCGATGTGTAAAGGTTTCCGTCCAGTGTCACCATGACTACGTGATCGTTACCTGAATTAAAACGTTCATGAAAACAAAACAGCGGCATGGTTAGAAGTTAAAACACAGTGAACAAATACAAATCATATCAAACAAACAAACAGTTTCTTACCTGAAGCAATTTTCACAACAGGTTCTGTCAGGGGCACTTTCACTGGAACGGTTGAGGTTTTCATGGGCTCCAGGAGACCAATAACACCATTGTTGTCCTGGAAAGACGGGTCACATATATTGAAAGTTTAGGAAAGATGCAGCGGAATACAGAGGGGACGATTAACGCAGCAGGAACAACATACAGACCACAAACATGAACATGAAGAGAAGAAAAGAGTACACCATCACTATAATATGGGGGAAGTTAACAAGAAATGAGGACTAGGTACGTCGAAAACAGCAGTTAACTAACCCTGAAAGAGCCCCAGATGTACACTGATCCATCCTCCATGAGTGCAGCTGTGTGGCTGTCTCCAGCTGACACCTGAACCACCTTCTCATCCAGTGTCACTTTACCTGGGACCATTTCCGACCCCTCTTCTGTTGTGTCCCGACCAAGGGCCCCTTCATCGTTGCAGCCAAAAGTGTAGACCTAAAACAAACAAACAAAAAAACACAGTTTAGATTCTCTTAAATGAGACGTTAGCTGAGAATTACGTCACGCGATTTTTAACCTAAAACAATAAAAGACAGACGTTTACTTACATGACCAGTGTCACTGAGGCACACAGTGTGCATGCCTCCAGCTATCACTTGCACCATTTTCTCTGGTAGGGACAGAAGTGCCGGCTTCTTCCTCTCGATGACATTCTCGCCTAAACCCAACTGTCCGACATCACCTTGGCCCAAAACAAGAACCTGACCCGGCTCCTTGCCATGACTCCTGTGGGAAACTGGTACACAAATACACACACACAAAAAAATGATATGGAGCTTTAGGCACCTACTTCGTAAATTCATCTACGATGCATATTTAACTGAAGTCATTACAGCTGGGCAAACAATTTAAATAAATATGTACCATATACATTTACTGCATCGCCCACAACAAATATTGCGAGACTAGTCCATGTGTGAGGGACATTCAAAACGTAATCGATGTTACGTCGATGAAAGCTGACAGGATTAAAAAAGTGTACGATGACAGAGAAGATCTGCACAAAAGCAAAGCCACATACCAGATGTGCCAAATAGAGGCAAAATATTGTGTAAATACCACAAATCTCTGGAACCAACGACAACATTAGTCTTGTGAAGACAGACACTCTATTAAACTAATTAAAAAATACTTTACCTTTAACCTTCTTGGAGCCTTTATCTTCCTCCACAATAGCATCCGACTTCCTCTTGGTGGTGGTCTTTTTGGGTGGCATGACAGCAAGGCTTTTGGACTTGGAGAAACAAAACAAAGTAGATTGGTGAGTAGCCTTATCTTCAATTAGTTTACCAGTGAGAGGCAGCTGTTAAAGCGTGACAATTGTGTAAGGACGACTATCAACATTTCAACATAACTGAACCACCATCTCTGACACAGTCAAGCACAAAATATTAAACACATTTTACATATTAAACACCTTATGCAGATTACAAGCTGAGCTCTGCATAGCAGCTCCTTCCAGATTTAACTGTGTACATATAAAGAAAACCCCACGGTGTGAGCAGTTCATAATGTTTCACTGAGGGCCTGTAAGAGCATGGGTCACTACTAGTACCAACAACTGCTCTGCATGGTAGCATAAGTAAGGAGGAGGTACAATGCAGCGTTTACAGAGCGGGGTACGCTGTATATTGACAGGGGACAGCAGCAGTAACACTATCCAGGAACCCTTTGGGTCCAACAGCTGTCAGAAGGTTAGAGAGAGAGACAGCTGTGCTCCCATGCTAGTGACAAACCAGAGTTGGCCAATTAAAGACACAAGTGCTACAACTTAGACTAGAGCCAAGCTTCACTTTACACTAGCTTTCACTCGTGCTAACAGGCGACATACTAGGCGATACATGTTCGTAAGGACATGTTGAATAAGTGCTGTCGGAGCGTTGTTAAGCAAAGACGAGAAGTTTAAATTAAGCTGCGTGATCTAACGCTGGCTGTACCCATGTGCCCTTGCTAACATTTAGAGTTAGCTAGGGCGCCGAGCATTAGTCCTATTATTGATACAAAACAAACGTCAAAAGACACAACTCACAACTATTACAATAAGAAAACAAGAGGAAACGCATTCGTTACTACCCAACCCTATGTTAGTTCGCTGACATTAAACAATACTGTTTCTGAATGAGACTAGCTAACTGTTTGCTAGCCAGCACAAGCTAGCTAGCGACGTTAGCGTGACATTTGGGAATGAATGAAGCGCTGTAACAAAACTCATCGATTTAACTGCGCACACATCACTGGCTTAGCGTCTATTGTCACGATTTTTCTCCCCAGCTGGCCAATTTAGGGGCTGATAATTCACTAACCTGCGATATGAAGAAGTTTTCTGTTTGCCTGGACGTGCACCGTCTGTTCCCGGTCTTGAAACATGCACCGCACGCGAGACGTCACGATTTTTGGTCGGTCCGTGACGCCTGCCTCCTTAAAGAGACAGTAGCACCAGTGTTGGCAGATGGGAAATGAATGGAAATCAATGGGGTCCATCCATAACCGAGAAAACACGTGCATCCAGATAGCCTAACGACTTTTCCACCAAATCTAGCCGCATTTAAAAAACAAAACAAAAAACAAATAAATAAAATCTTTACAAAGTTGTGTGATGCGTTGAGCGGACATATTCTACTTATTCTAGACTTACTCATTGAAAATAAAGGCACTGATGTTCAATAAACTATAAGGCCCTAATTGAAATAACAATAACATAACGAGTCATGTTCTGCATTCACAAATTAAACATCAAGATTACATTATCTGATTGAGGAGGAAAAACTCAATGTCAGTCGCATTTACTATCTTAAACTGAGATAAGAACTGAATATAGTGTGTCATAAGACAATTGATTGTATGCATGGGACCCGTTATGATTCACATTAGATTTCAGAAGGTGGCAGTAATGCTCATAAAACTTTGCAAAGCTGTATAAAACATCCAAAGAAGCAGAAACAGCAAAAATAATAATAAGAAGACAGTTACATTCAGGAATGGCTAGCGAAAAAATCGTCTATATGAATGAAGACCCACTTTTATTTGTTACTGCTACTAGTTGTAGTTGCATCCACTAGTCACTCACTGGCTCAACTCTCTCACAAGTGGTAAAAATGTTCCACTGATTACTATTTGGTCGAACAAATCCATCACGTGAGAGCCAATTGCCATGAAACCCAATTACCTGTCAGCTGTACCTTACAAGATTTGACCAATCACACTTCGTTTAACTATGAGAACAAACCAAAAATGCCATCTGACAAGGGATCAGAAGGTTCTTCACCCAGCTGGCTCTTCTTTACTTTGTTTGATATCCGGCTGACCTGACTAAGTTGTCAAGTTGACGAAATACTGTCTTGTTTTTACGTCCTTGTCACTTATTATCTACACTATAATTCCCTACAATGAATGATTTCAGGCAGCTCTTACAGTATCTTAATAGCTTAATTAAAATACATTATATCTAAATGTAGTATCTATTAGGTCCTGGCTATTTCTTTCATCTTTTCGTCTGTGAAGGTTCTCAGCCATTCAGGTCATGGTATATCCAACAAAGGTTAAAAAAGGCAACTGGACTTGTAGAGTTTTTTTGAGAAGACGTTTCACCACTCACCCGAGTAGCTTCTTCTGTTCACTTCAGAAATTTCATCTTTTCTTTAAAAAAAAGTGCAAACTCTTTTTGTTAAACACAAGATTTTACATTCAGATTCAGATAAATAACCTTTATAAGGGTCTTCAAGGTTCCCTGAAGGTGGCAGTTTTTCCACAACCATTTGTCACTCCGTCACTCTAGCTCGTAGCTGTTTTCCCTCCACTGTGAATGTTTCCAGAGGTTATTTTTCAGATGCCCTTTAGGAAATTTTCTGTGAATTGTCTCCACAGGAGATACAAATTTTCTGCAAATTCAGAGAAAGAACGTTCTGCACAGGCCGTTTTTCTAAAACCTTTTATCAGCTAATCTTCAAGGAACATACTGTGCAGATTTTTAAGTCCACACTGAGCACGTATTGTCACAATGGTGAAGGACTGATATGAAGGTGTGCCTCTTTGCCGTATGTAATACAAAGAAGGAATCATTTCACAGGGGGCTCAAGGAATTATAGGATTTTTAATTAGATCCAGATGTGACTATTTACAATAAAAAGAAAACCATCCGCTCATAGAGTTCCACATTCAATTAAAAATGAACTTAGTTTTTACAGAAAACGTACACTTTCATATTCCCGTTCTTGTAGCATTTAATGATAAACTAATATTTTGTGCTTAAAAAAATAGCAACCTATAATACTTTTATATTTAAAGTTTCTTTTCAAACGAAAGGAAGACAAGATATACAGAAGCATCAGTTTAAATCTATATCAACCTGTACACAGCATAGAGAACCCTGTAAGCTACTGGCCAGACAATACAAGATAAAACAATTCTGCAGAAGGTTCCAGCCAGACTCCCTGTAGGCCGTTTATACATTTTCAGATTTTAATTTTTTTTGACAAATCCCTGATCTACACTCATAACCTACGTTAAAAAAAAAGTTGTATCCTTGTATGTGTACACATACTTGGCCAATACAGCGGATTTTGACTGATTTAACTCTTAATATGGACGCTATCAGCATGACCTTATTCAAAATGGCTACAGAATGCATTGCATGTTAAGTCTTTAAAGGGAAGTACAAAAACTCATAAAAAAAAAGTATAAATGAAGATCATCCAGATCCAGTGGCACCAGAATCTGTGTTGGCTCATGCAGTGGATTGCAGAAATCAATGAGAAGAAAACCAGTATCCTATAGTCCTTTAGGCATTGTGCATGTTGGCACACATAAAAACACGACAGGCTCCTGACCTGCACCTTTTTCTAAAACTAGTTTGCCGCTTAAATGGCCACCTCACGTCACGACCACAAATACAGGCAAGCCAAATAATAATAATAATAATAATAATAAAAAAAGGCTCAAATGAAAGCAGTCACTACTCATGTGATCAAAATTACAATATAAAATATCTTGTGCATTACAGAATATTTTGTAATTAGATCTTTCCCAGTTTCATTCTAATATCAATAAGCAGTCTGTACACAGTTAATATAAAACACAATATCCCAGAGATATCCAGTCCTAAAGCAGAAAATCCCAGTCTTCAACCTCCAGCCTGCTTGTGATGCAGCCTTCCGCCTATATTATCTATTATTACTGTGTGAAGTGTTATAGGTCATCATGATTATTATTACCGTTGTCGTTGTATGTTATTAGATTAACAAGATGAGTTAGCTTTTCTATGTACAGTAAAGAAGAGAAAAAAGGCAACACAGAATGAGGCCGCATTAAAGGTAGTAACTAAATCCGAGTCCCTGAGGGGTACCACACAGCAGCAGAGTGAGAGTAAGCCCTGTAGGTCCGTTGCCACTTCTTCACTTCATTGGCACGTGGTTCCCCCGGTCGTCTGGGAGGAATACTGCATCTGGTCCTTACCCACCACCACCTCGGTTCAGCGAAAGCGATGTAGTGAGAGGGGCGATGGGAGGGGCAAGCGAGAAGCATTCTTGTTTTGAGTCTATTCCAGGCTTTTTCCTGATTAAACTGTACAGTACATTCTGGAAACGTAAAGGGCCGCTCGGTCTGCGGAGGGAGCAGCTTCTTGACGCGGAGATCTTAAGTGCTTCATTATCCACGAGCGGGGACGTTAAGGCCGGTGAAACCTAAACAAAAAACAAAAAGATCCCGTGAGGCATCAACACACATTTATAATCCTTAAGCCTTTAATTGAATCAAGACCCATTTTGATACTATTTCTGGAAAAAAAAAAACTTTCAGCATATTTTTGCAATTACATCTAGTACTTTTCTTTGAGTCCATCATTCCAGCATAGGATGTAAATTGCTTTCACATGCAGAAGTGATTCATAGTAAAGCATTGCAGTTTTCAACTTTATCTTGTTGTTCAGAGTCCTGACTGTAACAAAGCTGTAAGTCACTGTCAATGCAAACCCCTACAATCACTTATTCACCTTCAATGTGCTTAGGTGAAATAAAGCGTAGCGTTTATTGTGAAACACTCACAGAGAAAGCAGAGTGTTTGTCAGCATCCATTAAAAAATAAGACCACTTGTGCACATTTTGTCAGTGGATCAGTGTTAATTACTGCAGGGTGTAATGGATACAGATAAACAGACACAGTAGCTGACACAAAGGGTTACGTCTTCTTTGTGCTGTGTTTTTGTTTTAAGGATTACTACAGTACTTCAGGACTTTCTGTTACTATGGTGACCATCGGTGTGACCAAACCATACAAGAGTGTAATCGGCAGGATCGTAAGGTCAAGCCCGAACCAGTAAAGGTATACCTTGTGTAAATTCTACTTTCTTCATGAACCTCCATTTCGGTGCTCTTATAATCGTTGAGCTCCTTCCGGATGGCCGCCTAGATGAGACAACACTTAAGTTAATGGTGAACTTGGGAGGAAACAAACATCACACTTTATGCTGATAGTATCTGAAACGTTGAGAACATTCGTCAGTTCATTTATTTTCTTAACATACAAAAACTTTGATATATTTGTCATAACAATGCTTTGACATCTTGTTAATGTGGGTAATCCTACAGAACTTATGTTTAACTGAATACCTTGTCAGCCGGAGTCAGCTTGGTCCACGGCTTGTCCGCCCTCCTGTCGTAATCTTGGGCATCTGTGACTTCCACATACTCGTGGAATCGCAAGATTTTTCTTGCCTGTAATTCTGCAACTGTGGGTCTTTGACTCAGCTACGATAAAAAAGAGATTTTGTGGGGTTTTTTTATGTCACTTTAAGATTTGACGAATACATGACATGACAGAGGGATGTTTGTAGTAGGTGTGCAGCTTCACCTTCCTGGTCAGCCGGCGTTTGATCTCTCTGACCTCTGCCTGTCTGTCAGCCTGATTCTTAGCTGAAGACAGAACAAGGAGGAGGAAAGGACAACAGAGCTTAATTTAGACTTGGGTATGAAAGCTGGGTTTGATGTGCAGGAAATGTGTAAAGAAATAATAATAAAAGAAAAGCAGTTTCCCAAATTAGATCTAAACTGTAATGAGCGTTTCAAATAACCTATTTGAAGTGTAAATTCTTACTATGTGTGTGGAAATTACTTTATTGCACTAACAACTAATTCATAGCAAAAATAATCAGATTAAGTGTTTGTGCAAAAACTGGAAACAAACGAGTCCAAACACAAGGAGCAGCGGAATCAAAGGAGCGTCGCTCTTTGTCAGTGGTGGCAATCTTTGTTTCAGAAAAAAAAGGTGTAAAGGAAAGAAAGAGTTAATACTAACGCTGAAGGATGTTTCTTTGCTCGAGTTCTTCAGCAGTGGGTCTCTGGCTAAGTCGCCTGAAGGGAAAAAAAGACCAAAAAAAAAGGGAGCACTATTTTTATACAGTTTCATCACTTTGTCATTCAGCCATTAAGTAGGACAAAGATCTAAGAAATGATCTCCTGTTTTCTTCAGGAAGTGCACATTATCAGTTTAAGAGAAACGTAAAAGGACAAACGCAGACGTTACCTTGTGAGTGCAGTGCCGATCTGCGTGCGGATGGCCTCCCACTGCTCCCTGCTCTGCCAGGTGAGGCCAGTCTGACCTGGAGGATGGTCATCTCTCCTGTCCTGGGTGAACCGGTCCCTGTCAGGGGCACAGGGACGGCTGCTCAGCTTCAGAGCCAGGGTGTCCTTCCTCTTGACCCTGCTGGCCAGGGCGCCTGGACAGAAGCAAAGTAGAGAGACGTGGTCAGCAGAGAAAGAAGCCGACACAGAATCTAAATCACACGAAATGATGCTTAAAGCTTTTCATTAAAAAAACAACAACAACAAAAAAAATGCTCATGCTCACTAGGAGGGGGTTCATCCTCCTCGTCTTCATCTGAGTCTTCCTCTTTATGATGCACAGGACCATCTGAGTCACTGTCCTCCTCATGTTCACCTTCTTCATCTACTTCCTCCTCTTCTTCCTCCTCACTGCTATCTCCTCCTGGGATGACACAAACACCGGCATCGCCGACAAAGCACCGCCGACTCCGTGGCTCCAGCTCCGGCTGGGGGATCTCCCCATCATACTCCTCCTCTTCCTCATCATCTTCATCTTCTTCTTCCTCCTCCTCTGAGTAGTCATCTTCGGATCTAACAGAAAGGGAAAATGAATCTAATGTTCAGCATCATGAATAGAAATGAAGAATTTAAAAAGATGTGCCATGCTTTAATAAATAAAGTGCATATTATATGTATAATGTATGCATATTCTCAGCCTTCTAGCCACTCCTGACTTTACAATGATCAAGGTAAGATTTTCTCTAGCTCAAGTATGAAGCGTATAAAGCCTATAAAATGGATGCGGAGGCTGCTCAAGGTCACATTCAAAGCTCTCTCTCTCTCTCTGGTAGACAGAAATACTGCAGAAAAACTAAATGTTTCTGTTCTCTTTGTCAGGTAACCTTGTTTATATTTACACCGAGAAACTCACAGCTTCAGTGGTTGGATGCTGACAGGCAGGGGGCGACCACGATCTCCTTGGTACTCTGGAGGGGTTTCAAAAAGCAGAGTGTGCGCACGCTGCAGCCCATCTGGATGGGGCTGAGCCGGGCCGGGGCTGGAGAGGGCTCGCTGGATCATGATGTGCAGGGGCACGGGAGCCGGGCGCTGAGGAGACTCGTTGGTCGGGCTCGGCGGGTCAAACAGCATCGGTATGGGCTGGGGTAGCGGGTGTGGGTAGGAGTGCTGATGGTGGAGGTGGTGGGTGTGTATGTGTTGGCGGGGTGGCGAAGGTGGTCTGTGAGTGGGCAGGGGTGGGGAGGGAGGAGGGGGAGGCAGCTGGAAACCCACAGGGAGGCTGCTGTGGTCCTCCAGGGAAAGCGGCGAGGGGCTGATGGGATGGCTCGAGGCCGAGTCCTCTGTGTTGCGTTTGGTGACCGGGGTGGTCCTCTTAGGAGGCATCGGAGGAGAAGGCTTGGCTGGCACAAGACTGGCACCCCCTGTGGCTTGTGTAAAGTCAGCTGCAAGAGGAAAAGTAGTTAATCAAAAAGCATGAAATGAAGCAAAAAAGCTAGAGCTTTGCCGTCTGAGTGAGTCGCTAGCAGGTGCCTTATTTTTTTTAGTTTAGTTTGTCTCTGTGGCCTATGTGCACAAGCATCAGTCATATGTGTTGTGTACTCAACACGAGAGAACAAACACTGGGATCACATGTCTGCCTGAGCAGTAATGCACACACACACTCACTCAGATCACATGACTGTGCCATATATGCACACAATGCCCTAACAGAGCAGTGGTGCAGCATGTGCCGTAGGTCACAGAGACAAAGAAGCTGCATACAGCCTACATGCTCATCACTAGATCCCCCGTCAGAACTTATTTGTTAGCAGAGTACAGCATGAAGCCCCTGAACAATAAGCTCAAATGAACCTTTGATTATTTGCATGCACATTTGTATACTTCTCATACGGTTCTCTTAAAACTTTAAAGCAACCTCGGTGTTAAAAGCATAGCCGTGCCAGAGAGGAATCCTAAGAGAACAGTACTGCCACACTTGAAGCATGCAGTAGACTGCACTGCAATCGATCGCATCTTCCTCTCTAAAGAAGCCCTTGCCGTGTGTTAGAACCCGTTCCCAGCTCCGCTCTCCCGCCCATCCACTCATCCATTCATATCCAACCATCCATCCCAGCTGAGCAGAAGCTGAGTGGATTAGAGCCATAAAATTCATTGGATACAGCGCCGGCCACAGCTGGAGCCCGCTAAAGGCCCTACACCATTCACACGCCAAATAATACAGCTTCAGAAACACTCAGCAGCACTCACGCAGAAGTTGCCTCTCATACACACAAAGCGGACTCATTATCAGCTCGCTGCACGCATGCGGCTCTTATATACCACAGTCAAAGAAAAGCAATCAAGGCCAATCAACAAGTTAAAGGCGCTGGGAAGAGAATATGCCGGCAGCTAGAAATGATGCGTCGTGATGAAGAATGCAGGCTCTGAAGGGGGCATTCCAGACACTGGCACCCTGGCCAAAGAGATACCACAGGGCATCCTTTTACCTGAGCGCAGGCCTCCGGCCCGCCGGCACAGGTACACGGGCAGGGACAGGTAGACATCATAGTCGCACTCTCGCTTCCAGCAGGACCAGTAGAGAGGAAGCTGAGCATTTTCTCCCCCCTGCAGGGCGGAGACTAACAGGGAGGAGACGGAGGCCTTCAGCTGGAGTGTTTAATGGATGGAACTACACTGTGGTACTTTGTGAGTTATTCGTTAGATAGTTACACAGAGAGTGCTATGAGAGGAAGGCCGTTGCCTCAACAAACGTTTTACTCTGTCAAAAGAAAGGTACAACTAGACAAAGATTTAGAAGATCATACGTCAACACAAGTCTGTTCGTTAAATATAAAGTTACAAAGCAAATTGGAGAAAACTAAATCCCACCTACCAGCGTGTAGCTCCACATTTACTGGAATCAGCTCTTTAAAATATTAATGCTTGAACAGTTTCAGTAAACTGTAAACAAATTCACTGACATATTTTGTTATTTAAATTAGATTTCTGGTGCTGAACTCTTAGAAGTTCAAATTTACTATCATTATTATTCTCAGTGTATTAAATTTCTGACACTAATGAAAACGGATAAAACAGGACAGCCTGTACAGTTTTTTTTTCCCCCATTTGACATGACAATCTGATTACATGACTGATGAAAAGAAAAATCCCCAGAGCATGCCGTAACTGCGAGATTATTCAGTTACACGGACAAGACGTTTATAAAGCTACCAAAATGATGTGCTGCTAAGATAGAAATGAATCAAAGTAGACAGCCTCGTCTGTGTGGGAATTAAAGCAAGAGCCCACATGAGACGAACCCACAGCAAACAACCGCTACATCTGTGGAGGCACAGGCCCACAGCCACAACAGTCTCAGTTATCTGGAGAGTGTAAAATGGTGGAAAAGTTGCAGCTAGAACAGTCCAGGCGTAATAAGTAATTAGCTGGGGAAAAGCTGCTCAAGCTGCTCAAATAACAGCATCACAGGGATGTCTGCGTGTGTAGCTGGCTGCTGTGCTCAAGGCTTCCCTTTACCATCGTTTGTGCACCGACTCATAAACGTACACATTGTAAATGCCAGTGGGAAAACCACATGCTAAGTGAGCAGACATTTGAGAGTTCATACTGCACATTTGTGACTGCAGATGTAGGCTGCATGAGCTTACGTGCTCTCCCTAAGTCATCTGTTAACGGAAGCAGCCGCTGTCCAGCAGGACTTACCCAGCATGGCTGCGTTGCCCCTGTTCACGGGTTTGGGCGGAGGCAGAGGGGGCTGCTTGGTGGCCTGAGTGGTGGAGGTCAGGGCTGGCCCTGAAGGCTGCTGCTGGGTGTTGGAACCCGCAGAAGACACGGACCGAACCGGTTTGGACGTCATGGCAGAGGGAGACGGATACTGGGATGTCGGGTGGTTGGATGGTGTCCGAGGTTGACCCTCGCCGCCAGGTTCAGGGGTGGAGCTCATCAGCCATTTCGGAGGCATGACCGACTGTTTGGGCGGCAGAGGTTCACGAAGGGTGTCCCGCAGCGACTCCGGGTCGGGAACAAAATGGCTGTCTGACTCTGTGAAAACAAGTAACACAGGGATATATAATTAAAGTTCATTCCAGTTAAATAACTTTAAAATCCACTGTAGCCGCTGTGGTGTGTACAAAATATTTCACATGACAGGAACTAAGCACAAGATACACTTATCTTTTCCACTATTGAAACAGAAACATCTCAAAGAATACGTTTCGGTATAGATGTTTTATAACCGTTTCAGTTCAGAGACGGAGCACTGACGCATTTTCAGGTGCTTCACCACTCAAAGCGCTTTTTGGGTTAGCACTTGTTTGAGAATAGCATTATCTAGGGATCAGCTGTGAAGATAAACAGAGTAGGCGGCTGTAATTACCACCACCCCACCGCGCCCCCGCGCCGCTGCTCCCACGCCATTCCTGAAAGCTGCAGCTCTGAAGCTCGGGGGTTATTTATTTACAGATGGACCTTTATCACGGTGATGTCCCACACAATCAAAGAGGAAATAACACAGAGAAAAGCAGGAAGTGAGAATGAAGAACAGAGAGGAGAGAGAGCGAGAGAGAGCGAGAGAGAGCGAGAGAGAGAGAGACAGAGAGAGAAATAAAGGAGGACAGAAAGCAGGAGATGTGTTAAAGATAGAACGGGAGTGGGAGAGAGAGAGAAAGAAAAAAGGAAAACACAAGGTGAGATAGAAAGCAAAGCCGAGAGGGACACATGATGGAAAGCGGCAGAAAGAACAACTGACGATGGATAAAATCCTCTCCAATAGTAGCTCAACATAGTTGTTTCCATTACAATGCATAATCTTCGTACTTCTCAAATCTGAATCATCCAGGGTCCCTCTCATGTTACTGACACTGTTTGGCACAGAGGCACAGAGTTAAAACCGAAAACTGACAGCCAAGATCTAAAAACAGCCCAAAACGCCACCATTTCTCAAGTTATTTATTATTCCTTTCAGAGAAATCAATTAGCTGTGGCTCTTTACCAATTATCACTGAGCTGACAGTGTCAGCGTTAAAGGGCAATAATGGGTATAGTGATCGTGTCACATTAATTAGCTGAGGAGAAGAGAGGACGAGCTATTCCCTCATGTTCCTGAATAAGAAGCGTAGCTGGAGCAGGACTCCTGGGAGCCAACTGGAGCCTGTCTATATCTGGGAAGACAGCACATAAGCAGAAAAGTGACAGGAGGAACGG
>JASGAT010355312.1:0-27105 GCA_030220025.1 Chelon auratus | reverse complement strand
GGAAAACATTGACTGAAGAGTCATGTACTAGCTTCATGAAGGAGGTCAAGCTGTCAAATATGGATTGGTCAAATTTGGTGGGAAATTTCCGAACGCAGGGAGTAATAGTACTGGACGTGACTCACCTCTGCGGGCTCTTCCTTCCTCAGCCGAGGCATGTCGGGGGAGCGTTGGCTTCCAGTCTGCTTCCGCGGGCCGACTCCTCCTGCCGTCTTCCGACGGGGCCTTCTGCAGGCCCGGCCTCTTCTGCCCATCCTCGGGGTGCAGCCTGCCGCCGCGTCTGCCCTCCTCCATCTGCCCGTGAATCTGGCCCTGCCAGGCCATGTTGGACTTCCACTCGCCCTCCCCGTGCGCCCGTGGCCCCATCCCGCCACTTCTCCGCCCGTCCTCATGCAGTCCTGTGCCCCTGGAGGGCAAAACCCCGCGGCGGTCCCCGTCTGAGGGGGAGCGGCCCCTGCGGTCGTCTGGCTGGGTGAGCCATGCAGGGTTCATCCTGAAGTCTGACTCTGAGGGGAGTTTGCCCTGATTGCATGGACTCCTGCCTCCGCCTCCTCCACCCCCAACAGGCAGAGTGTGGCCATTCTTTACATAGGACTGCTTCACGTTTTGTGTGTCTCCATCTGAAAAGTTCGGCCAAAAACAAAATGATCCAATGCCATTCTGAGGCGTCCTGAAAGTGCACCAGAATTAAACACTAAATATTTGGTACACAGCCATATTTTAAATTACTAAATTATTCAAAGTGTCTTCAGCTTCTTAAATGTCACATTTTACTGCTGTTTTTTATGTTTTTCTGTAAAAAATGATCTAAATCATTGTCCTAGTCCTCAGTACAAAGAAGGAAGGTGTACCTAACTCCAGCTCGATGGAGAGTCAGAGTGTTTGTTGGTGTGATGAAGAAGCAGCTGTAGGTTTAATAAATAGGCTCCTGCAACAGCGGGGCAGGCAGAACGCTTGCACACACACCCCTCTCAAAGCTATTTTGCTGCAGGGCATGATTCGTTCCACTTTCCCTCAGCTAAGGAGAGTGGCACGTCATTTTAAACAGACATTGCATTACTGTGAAAAACAGCGAGGTGAAAGTAAATTTGCCCTTTTTAAATATGTCCCAGACACCTGCTGGATGAGAGGACAGTGTTCCTGCCATAATGTACTGATGACTTAACTGTACTATCTGTGTGGGTGTGATCGCCTCGGGGCCCCTGCTGTCAGAAATGGACACCGCTGCGCAAACACATCAGATGAATCACAGAAGCCCTCTTACCGTTGTCCGGGACCTCCTTCAGCACTCCCTGCTCTATGAGCTCCTGCCGCGTACGCCTCGTCGACATCTTTCGCTCCAGTTCTGCCGTCAAGAAACAAGAATTAACATTACACACACGGGGAGGGATGATACATGGATGAAAACAGGATGCTATATGTGCACTGAAACTATCAGGAGAGCTGAAGTGGCCTGTAACATCTGGGCAGGAACATGCTCAGAGGAGTTTTGGTGAAAGTTGACTGTAACCAATATGGACGGCGAGTAGGGGAGGGGCGTGCTGCAAACACAATGAGTTTACACAAACCTTCGGAAGTTTCCTTGAACTTCTCACTGCTTTTCTTCTTCCGCCACTTCCAGGGTTTGAAGATCTTTCCGAGGTTGGAGAACTTGCCCTTGCGCTTTGGGGGAGGGGTGCTGTCCCCCGTGCTGCCCCCCTCTCCCACCATTGTGCTGTGGTGCTGCTCAGCTTCGTCATCTGCAAACAGAAAGCGGTGATTTCCCGTGAATCCTGATGTTTTTGCCACTTAAAACAAGACGGGAGAAAACCAAAACATCAGCCCATAGCAGCGCTCTGACGGCAGAGCTTTCCGTTCATACGCCGCCTTTGTACAGAGGGCCAGGCTCATTACGGCTGCTATTATCTTTAGCTGCTAGTTCTCGGGGACTGAGTGTGCTTTGGCAGGGTGATGCTGAGAGCTCATGGACTCCTCCACATATCCACAGCTAACGGGAGAGCTCTGACACTGGCGTCCAGCCAGGATCTCTCACTGTCAAGTGCTCACATTCCTTAGCTGGATGGAGACTACTGCCTTATCAGCCTTTCAGCCCTCACTGCTTCTGTAGAGAAGAGGCACACACAGAGGCAGTCATAAGGAGCAGAATGAGACTGCCAGTCATGGTCCAAACATATAAGTAACAGTCAAGAAACCTTTTTAGAGAAGGCTGATCATTAGGAGATGTCACTACGGCTAGAAGTACTCCATTAAATGGCATTCTGCTGTTAATGGCTACACAGTCTGGGTTAGGTGATTGACAGGCCGACTGACAGAGTGCTGAGCGTGGAGAGAGTTTCAGACATTAGTAAAGGCTGCAGCTGCTGTATTCAGCAGACATAATATTTACCAGCAGAGAGAAAAGAGTGCGATTTAAAACATGCAGTCTCAGGCACACACAGGATGTCTCGGCGACAGAATATGCCTCGCAGTCTCATTCCCACAACAATGCGCTCTCACACGGCACTGATGTGGCTTACTTAACAACAGAGGAACACAATAACAACAATAAGATTATCCCTGGATAGACTTTTCATTTGACAAACACACAGCAAGTCAGTGTTAGCCAGCTATGGAGCAGCACGCCAGGTGCTGGCAGGGTTTCAGTGTCTTGCTAAGGGACATTTTAGCGTGGTGGATGGTTGCTGACACAGGATGCAAACTCCATTTTTGCAGCTGAAGGACGGACTCTTTAACCGCTACTCCACACTGCTGCCAGGGTAAAATTTGAACTGAATGCTTACACAGAGTTTTAAAGCCTGACAGGCTCTAAAACCTCAGGTGCTACAAAACCTGAATTCTTCAAATGTATCCTCTCCTGCCTGTTTAAAAAAAATTACATTTTGAGAAACAGACACTAATCTACCTGGTAGAGGGGTGTTAAGTGTCCAGCTTCCATGGTGGCGGGACTTGAAACAGCATGCCATGGGGAAGCAGGGACCATTCAGCAAACTTAACCTTAACTATCCTGTGTATATCCCAGGAATCCAGTCGCAGAGGAAGAGCAGAAGCTGCAGCTCAAAACTACAGCAAAGAGGGTCCGGGTTCAAGGGACATGTCGACACCGTGGAGATCCAGCTTATCTTGGCGAGGTGGAAATCTGAGGATTCAGACCAGCTGCCATAACATCCAGATTAAGCATTGCTTAAGGCAGCTTCTCCGTGATCCAGAACTGAGGTTCTCACACAGCAGGCTGTTCTGCCAGAGAAGCCTGTGATACAGTGGCTCAGCTGAAGCCAGTGAAGCACGATAAGAGCTGGCTGTGCCAGGCCTGCACACTCCAAAGCACTGCAGAGATGACGATCACAGAGGACTCAGCCCATGCAGCAGGCATCCGTTTGAGAAAGATGACTGACCATATCCTTCGGAGACCTGTACATCCACCGCTGAAGCCTGATTAAAAGACGTATCGATCCACAGCAACAAAATAAAAAAAGTATCTCCAATACGAGAAAAAGTACAGGGCAGCCAACTCAATTATCACAATGAAGAGAGCTGTGGATCCACTGAAAATTATTCTTCCCAGATACAGAGCTAGCCTCTCCAACATGTCATTGTTTCAGCTGTAGTGAGAAGAGGTCTGGTGTGTGGTGGCACTACGGCGGTGTGTGGCTGCGGGTTTGGGAATGGGAGTAAAGTGTAAAAGAGAGCTACAAAGGGAGAAAGAGTGTGTGTGTGGGGTGGTGGTGGTGGGGGGTGGGGGGTGGGAGGGCATGGAAACAGTCACAGAATCAGGGTGGAGTGCCGTTTCCTCCCCGAGAACAAAGACAGCCTCTTCCCCTCATGCTCGATAACACGGTGCACTGCGTAGCTCACGGAAACACGGTGCTCAAAGGTATGTGATACCAGTCAAACTAATGAATGATGATATAAAACACATTTCCATTCATAACTAGGCCAGAACTAGTAGCCATGCTCAGTAATCGGGAGCTCTGCCAAGATAAGGCACACCAGTCAGGAAACATGGGGGTGTGTGACTCGATGTGTGTGTGTGTGTGTGTGTGTGTGTGTGTGTATGTGTTTTCCTCTGACGTAACCTCATCCCAAAGACACACCTACTACTCTCTCAAACATCTTCCAGACTTCCTGCTAACCTCATGATTCAGTGAGTCAGGCCTGGTCAGGTCAGGTGAGCGTGTGGTTAAAGGAGATTGTTGTCTTAATGGACCGTGGCTTGTAGCGGGTCTGCTAACAAAGCCGTCCTGATCACTTACATAACAGACCACGGGGCCCAACAGTTGGGAAATACTTCCAGCCTAATTATAAATCTTGCCAGAGCTGATTATGAAATTTAATCTACTTGAATGACGGCACAGATCGGTTATAAGCACGGTGACTGTTCATTGTAGAAAGTTGCGTTTCAATAAAAACTCAGGTTTACACCAGTGGAGCACAACATCGTAAATGTTTCACGCTCGTCTACAAATGCATTACTGGGTAGTTCGTTAAACTCAAAACCATCTAAATTATGCAAGAGTGGTGTGCAGTGTAACATAAGAAAATATGTGTGCAACAACACATGCATAAGTGTGTAAAAACACAGCTGGGATTCATCCACGTGATCCCAGTGATTTAACATTCCTTGTGGTGGTGGAAGTGAAGGAGGGGCTGTGAAAGAGAAAGAGGAGTCTGTGCATTTACAGAATCTCTAAGCCTCATCTTTCCGCGAGGCTTTCTTCAGTAACTATCAAGTAAGAGAATTATTGTTTGCCGTCCATGATAGGGGTAGAAGAATAGACAGAACTGCGTAAAGCACACAGAGTTTATACGTGAGCCCAGAAACTCACCGCCATTGTTGTGCTGTTGTGGGTCCTGAGCCGAGTTCTCCACACGAAGGCTCTGTCCCATGTTCCAGCCCCTGAGGGGCCTCTACCTGTTCTGCACCCAGAAAAGTGCGCACTTTCCCTGGACAGATCAGCAGCTGCACCTGCCTTCCTTCCCCAACAAATTCCCCTGCTCTTTCAGATCCTTCTTCTGCGCCTCTCTCTTCACTTCTTCCCTCTTCCTCACAAAGTCTCCTTAGGACCTTCCCTCCCTCCCTCCAGGAGCTGGACTCCCTCTCCCCCTCATTCAACAACCCTCCCTCCTTGGCTCACAGCGCAGGTCAGCATTCACTGACAGATGCCTACCATTCCTGGGAGAAAGACGGGTTATGTTTTCAATTTGACGTGCGTGCCGTGGTATGTGGCGCAATGTCTGCATCCGGTAATGTATGCACAATGTAAAGTATGCTGTGGTCTCAGGAGAAGAAAGAAAGTTGCATGACTCAGGGCCAGCAGTAAAATAAAAAATTTAACCAGCAGAGAAGAAACTAGACTTGAAACCACAGGGCTTAGACCACATTGTACATTCACTAAACAATTATCCCTCTAACACACAAGTGTCCGTTTGTGCCTTTCTAGAGCTGAGAGGTCATAGAGAACAGAGGCTATAGTAACTGTATACACAAAAAAAATAATAAAGCATTTAACGTGACGTAGAAAAACCTTAATTTAGTCTTAATGTGATGGATGGAGGGAAAGGAAACTGAAGATATTCAGTTAATAAGAGGAAATGTTACACAGGATCAGAGTCAAGACTTTAAGTAGGAGCTGAGCAAAGGTCAAGTATGTCTGAGATGTTTCTTCCTCTCAACGTGTGAACACAAACCGCTGACGTGAATCCCAGAAGAATCTCACTTAACTTAGTGAAGCAGGTATGTCAATGGAGTCAAAAAGTCGGTGTGTTGGTCAGATAGCTGCTGCTATTTCTATATCGGGCGTGAACGCTAATATTAGCTTACTGCTGCTGTTCAGAACTAGCAGAGGGTGTTTATCATGCTGCTCACCTCACTTAATGCCTCCAGACACCATTTTATACACATCTCCAAGACTCTTATCACAGTTTGAACAGACTTGGAGGCATTAGCATGACTTTGAAACATGTTTGCCAAGGAGAGCCGTTCCTTTGAACTGGCTGGAGCTTGAATAAAGAGAGGCAGAGCAAGCAAGAAAGAAAAGGCGACCGCTTTCTCTAAACTAGGAGAAAAGAAGGAGTGCGGACTCGACCCCATGAATTAGTACTTTCAATCCCTTTGAGGTTGTAGTGTCTTCAGAAAAACCTGTGCCTCAGAGGAATCCAGTGCGCTGAGCTGTGTCATTATGCCTGGATAAATCAGAGTTTTGCGGAGTGTTTGGCTGCATCTCGGGCCGTTTCTAAAGATGGAGAGTTAGCGTGTTTCGGCAGCTCTCCTTTTCTCTCCCTGTGCCCCACATACAGCCTCCACACCGGGCCGGCTTCCAGAGAGAACTGAGCCAATCCGCATGAGCCCAGAACCTGTTGGCCTGACCTGGATAACAGACCGGACCAGGCTACTCTCAGCAGCCAGGTACGCACGTACGTACAAACACATACCAGGCCCCGTCTGGCATGACGAGAGCGGAGAACAAGCCAAAAAAAAAAAAGAGTGCTGCTTTCAAGCTCTACCTGCTCTGATCGGTTTGGGCTTTCATTAAAAACGCCTTCAGACATGAGAGGATCTGAGCTGCTCATGACGTTTTTTCTTTGATTTAAAAAGATTTACGGGACAGTGGCACTGGTTACAGGAATCTAATGCAGGATGGTAGTCAGCTGGTTAGACTTTTTTAACTCTGCACACAACCATTCTAGCTGTTTGCCTAAACTAAAAGGGCTTCCAGCTTGACAGATTCATATTTAATGTGCAGACATGCATGATGCAAGCTCTTTTGGACCAAAGGGTCTTTTTTTTTTTTTGGTAGTTCCTGTAACTGTTGGAAAAAATCCCCCCACTTTAGTGCGTCCACACCACAGGAACTGAGAAAGATCATAGCTGCTAGCACTCCATCTTTACCTCATGTTTCAGGGTAGGCACTCTCCCAGCTCAAGCTCTACCTTTACTAGTTTTGTTTATGGTGATATGATAAACGTTAGCCGTTTACAGTTCTTAACATTAGCCTAAAAAAAAATGGAACAAAACACAGAACAAAGCAGACATAGTCCAGGCTTGTTGTTATACGTCATGTCACTTCAGACACAAATGTAGTTCTCAGGGATGTCCCCCTGTGAGCAGTCCTAATAGATTCTCCAGAACTAGCTGGTCTGAAACTACCTAATGTTCAAGGATATTTCCACAAATGTCAAACTTATCCTTTAAAGCATCACTTTTCCACCACACCAGAATATGTTTTTCCAAAGGTGGAGCGATGAGCTTTGTGTAAGGCTTTTATTGTGAAATATCTCAACAGGAAGTCTTACATGATAATCACTATAAATTACTTAGTACATGCATATTTAGATGTTTTTAGTTGCTTCGTGGGCAGGCCAGTTATACAAAACGAACAGGTTAACTGAAGAGCTAAAGGTGAGGGTGACACACAACCTGTACACATAATCAAGGTACACTTCCTGTTCCTGCACAGCTGCTTTGTTTAGAAGACAAGAGAGGGCCAGTGTTGTCACGTGAGCATTTTAACAACACTGACACGATTGATGTTAACTGAACCTTCTCTTCTGCAGCAGTGCACACACACACACACATGACTCAGAGATGTTTGTCAACCAGGGAAATCCCTAAAAAACCAAGCTCTGGGAGGGGAAACTGATCCTCAGTCAGACTCGGATGCTGAGAAGATGTAGAGCTGTAGTTCTTGGAGGCTCATAAAATGCGCTGAGGCTAGACAGATCCCATAAACACAGTGGATGTACGTCGAGAGGAGTGGATCTCCAGCTTTAACACAGCATTAACACTGCACTTAACAAACCACAACCAGCAACTTGGTACTCACCACGATTTTCCATTACAGAGTTTGAGGCACACCAATCAACGGTTCCTGAAAAACAACAGTTTGAGACGTGAGATGAGACACTTCCAACTAAAACAGTGGAGTTGTAGCAGCGATTCTGTTTTTTATTTTTCTTAAACTCCTGCAATTTTCCAAATACAATCAACACTCTGGTTAAATTAGCCATACATCCATTATAGCCCCTAAATTTAATGCCCAGTATGAAAGTATTTGAAAAATCTAAAACGGTACGGAGGACCAAAACTGCCAAAATTAAAAAATAAATAACTCAAGAAATAAATTAATTGCACAAAATACTAATGAATGAAGATTTGTATGTAGATATAAATTTATAAAATATGATATAAATATATGTCGGAATTTGCTTCTGTATTTATCTACCTCTTTGTAATAATTTTCTAAATAATTACTTTATTTTTTAAAATTTAACAATGAATTTATTATTAATTTTAATTAATTACATATTTCTGAACATATTTATTTTGTATCAATCTTTGCTTTGCATTTCCTTCTATTAATTTCCATAAACATATTTGTTTCTATATTTTCTCTTTAAATATCTTTATGAATTTCTGCTTAATTAAGCAAACAAGGAGGACTGGCACTGTCAAGGTGTCAACTTAAATTTTGCAAAAACTTAAATCTATGCAAATGTTAACATATAAATTACTATATATACTTTTTTAAAAAAATAATTTAATTTATCAAACTTCTAGTCAATGAAATATATTATTCTCTGGTTTCCAGGTTTCATGTTTCATTCCCTAAAACGGCACGTCATTTTTTCAATTACTACATTTACTGCGTAGACATTGTGCAGGATTTTAGAATCATTAGTTGTGGACTTGCGCAAATATAAAAAGGCATAGACTTACACTGTAGAAAGTCATGGGTGTGGTGGGGGTGGTCGAGGTCTTCAGCAGCGGTACTGTAGTATCTTTCAGGTCTCCAGCATGCTGATGCTGCCAGCTCCTCCCATCTTAACCCCTCTGACACACAGAAAAGCAGGTGACATCATAGTTAGTCATAAAGCATGTCAAAAATTAATGGGGCCCTGTGGATTCTCGGAAACCTGCGCATACTGCTCAGAAGATGCCAACGTATTAAAGCAGAATGTCTGGGCCTGAGAACAAAGGTACATATTAAGTGACGAGCATGTGTTTGATGCTTATTTTTAGTATCGTAATCACAAATAAATATGTATTTTAAAGTGGATCAAGCCAAACAGACAGGAGGCACGATTTTAGTCAGCTTGCAACCTGACACCATAAGAAACATTTATGTATTAAAATGAGCGTAGGGACGTCTCAAACACACAGAATGGTAAAACTTGAAGTGCAGGGCTACAAATAAGCAGTCATCCTCAAACATAGATGTTGTCAATCCATTTGTGTGACGTCATGCTGCTGGAAGTGAGAGGATGGTTTCCTGCCATACACTCCCACTTTTGATTCTGCTCTATTCACATGTAAAAAGTCAAAACACTCTTATCACAACACTTCTCTTATATAATTAAACACTTGTGCTGGCCAAGTGCATCGCTTCATAACTATAGACCACAGTTTGTATACACTTGAAGTGGGTCACTTACTTACGCCAAAAAAATATTCACTGATTATTTTAGTTACTGACTGATCTGACAAACAAACACGTAAGAAATGGGGTCAATTAACCTTTGAAATCTAAAGGAAAAACATTGATGCAACAGTTTCCTTCAAAATAAACCGTAGTTTTACAGGAGTACAGTCTACAGCCCTTGTGCTTCTTTTCTACTGTTTGGCTACAGTCGCGTTACACAACGCCATGTTTGGGGATTTAAATTATTGTACTTGGAACATAGACAGCAGATTTTCCTGTTTTTGGAGCTGGGCTGCAATGTGGAGTAAAAAGACGGAGGAACGAAGGGCGAAACAGAGTCAACTGTGATTTCACTCAGCTCAAGCAGAAGTTTGGCACCAAACGGAGAGATGACGCATGAAAAGAATTTGCAATGTACGGACTAAAACTCTTAAAACAAACTCAGAAGCAGAGCAACAGGTGCTTTGGTTCACCTGGTGGATAGGTTTGTGTATTGAGGATGGAAATATTAAACTGGGTGGGCATGAATTGTAAGTGTGGCTGTGAGAGGAGGCACGATGGGAAAGTAGTGAACGATCGCCTTCTCTGAATGTTAAATGAGCTGATCGACAGAAAATGAATCTGAAAGGATACCGATGATGAAAGTGGTTAATTAATGGCTTTTTTAAAGCAAAAATGTCAAACATTTCTTGGTTCCAGCCTTAAAAAACTACCCAAACTGAGGAGTTACTGTCGTTTTTTGGAGTACATGACATGACAAGACTACATGTCTTTGTGTTTTTGACCTAACCTTGACTTGTGGGAAATTATTTCCCGCAATTTCTGACATTTTATAGATAGTAAACTAATGAATAAAATAGCAGGAGACTTATCATTAATGCAAACATATCAAGGTAGTATTTATTTGATCGACTTATGAGTAAATAATGTCAGAGTAAAAAACCTGTGAGGATCAGTTCCCTTTCCGTACTTGACAACGTGAGCCCATTGCAAAAAAAGTTTTAAGTTATGTTACACTGGACTTTCCTGTGCCATATCAACCATTTTTGTGGATTTTATAGAAGTTCTGAATTGCTAAATAATAAAAATAATAAAATTAAAGAAATAGCATCCTTACTCCAGGAGGTATCCATTNCCGTAAATTAGCTGCATTACTCTGAGAGCTGCATCTTTTGGGACGACTGACACAAATATTTGCTTTGCCTCGAAACCAAAAGATCAAGTGTGAAAAAAACCTTCTGGTTATAACTCCCCAATCTTCGAAAAAGCCCACAAAATTCCTTCAGCATCCCTCTGAAACATTACCGACGAATTACACTGGAAGGCAAACTTCTGGTCCTCCGTATCGTCTTACACTTGAGTGAGTTACTGGTCTAACCAAATTGCAGCCCCGTTGGCTCGCGGGCCAATTTAATCTTCAACGTATGGCGAGAAAACGGAAAAAGGCTCTCTGACAAAAGTATTAATGTAATCAGTGATCAATGTCCTACCATGAAAAGAAGTCTGTCCACGGATCATGTGATCGTACGGCAGTGCAATCCACAAACTCGAGGGACGGTTTCCTGCCTATCTGATTATATTATGAGTTTGGGCATTCTTCTCTATTCCACTTCAGGCTAATTTACTGACAGGGTCAAAGGTGAACTTCCCTATCAAAAGAAGAAGCGCCGGTAACGACACTTAGACATCAAACAGGGCCAATAATCTTCCCTTAAAAGCACGTGAAACGGGCCTTAACGTAGTTTTTCCGTAGCGGAGAACCCCCAACACCACCGAGGCATGAGGCAGATGCGTTCGTGGTCGGAGATGAAATTTTTTACACTCCCGCCCAGCGCCACAGCCTTGACTGGATGACTCAAAATAATCGAGCCCGAGCGGTGAGTGTTCCGCAGAAAGAGAAAATATCTCTGGAGTCTGAATGCAACAGCGGATTAAAGGCGGTGAGGGGGTAGACGTACAAACACACTGACTTTCCTGGCGATTTAGCCCCTGCCTCGTAACCGTGTATATGCATAACCCCTGCGTGGATTGCTGAATATCAACTACAACACTGAGGGGAAAAAAAAAAAAGAAAAGAACTGGCTCAGGCAGACACATTCCACGATTAAATATTGCTCTGTTTCACTTGCTGTTTCTGTCACGCTCACAGCCACTCACAGAATGCACCCGTAAAAAAAAAAAAAAAAGGGATGTTGATGGCCTAGTTCCCTTTTTGAGTCGTTAACCCTCTCCGTGCCCTCTGTCCTGGGGAATCAATTTGAAAGTGATGAGTCTGTCCAAACAGTGACGGACGTCTGTCACTCATCTTCTCTCACCATCATGAAAGGTGCAGTCTCGGAGGCTTTTGACAGCCACCACAAGTCCCTCAACGGCGCTGGGGAGTGGTGGTGGTGGTGGTGGGGGGGCTCAGGTCGAAGGAGACACGACACACAAGGCCAATTAATGACACAGGCTCCCAATCAGGGCTTAATTATTCAGACAGGAGACTAAACAAATGATCCAAACTTACCACCCCGCCTCATCCATCATGATTCATCCTATAATCGACCGTGGCTCCGCACAGAGTGAGCCACCTCGTTTTGGAAACGTAACAACCCACTTCCTTCGTATGGAGGATACCAGCTGGGATCCTGTCGTCTTCCCAGCTCCCTTACCACAAACGCACTCCCCACGAGCAGGAACTGCCAATCAGGTATGTGAAAGTAGCCGTTACAGGCCGCCTAGAAGTCCCGACTGTGTAATCTTCTGCGGGGTGCACACACCCTCACTGGCGCACTCTACTAGATTCAATTACGATGGGAGCAGAAACAGCAGCAGCTGGCTGGGTTGTGCCAGCTTTAAATAGCAGTTCGCTTCTCACTCCAGGGTTTGGGTTTTGAGGGCAAAAAGCCGCCAAGTCGGTGGAAGAAAATGATTAACTCCACACTTTGTGACTGGCATCGCTGTTACAAAATAAAACCTGTGAATAACTGATTACATACCTGAGACAGGTGGACTGAGCCGAAGCATACTTACAGGCCCGCTCTAGAGAAAGAAGGTAGATTTGTAGATGATTTAAAAAGTGGCGAATGAGTCAGAGCCGCAGGCCGAGCTGCACAGCTTCCACACCTCTCCACAAAAATGGATGGACGAGGGTGCCTGTTCTCAATCCGGGCTGGGTGAGCGTCATCGCCGAGCCTGCCCCAGAAAAGCACCACTCACCGCAGGGACCAGTGGCCCACTTTTACAAGGAGCCCAAAAAATGCTCCTCGCCTTTGCTAAACTTTTCTTCCTCAGCGTCCCTCCAAACCTGCAGGGGAGCCGAGCGTGCAACCGAAGCCAATCGACCATCCGCAACGAGCGTTTACACGGTGCACACGCACGCCGCTTCACATTCTGCCGGCACTACCCCGAAGCCAGGCCGCCCCATCATCTCTGCCAGCGGCTGCTCTCTGAAGGAAGAGGACTGGAGACGTTTAGCAGGGAGCTTCGGAGGAATCTCGTCCACAGATCAGTCTCATCTGTGGTCTAACCGAATCACTCAGGCCCAGATGACAGCTTTACCATTGCGGTTGCCTCTTAATGGCCCATTAAAGCGGGAACTTCCAATGGGAAGAGGAAAGAGCGAAGACTCAAAGCCATGAGGCAGCATTTTATTTTTCTAGGGAAGAGCAAATTAACTTCAGGAGCTATTACAACAAAGGAAATGCATGTTACTGCAAAAGAGACAAACATTATAGCCGGGATTTAAACTGACCATGCATTGTAACAGATACAACAGAGAATATGCAGACAATAAGTAATTATAATAGTAATAATAAAAGATAAATACACTGTTTATGGTTTCCATCTGAGAAATGGTGTCAGTCTGCTGCTGAATTGGCACTTGATTGAATAATTCATTGTATACTCCTTAAGGCAGTATCTTACAATGTCAATGAAGGGAAAACTCACTCCTCTGGGTCAATAATTCAGGAGATTAAAGATGATAATATCAATTTTGTCAATCACACTTAAATATCACGGTCATGCAAGCGCAGCGTTGGTCCTGAAAAAGAAGAGCACATCTCCCATCTTAGCCCTAACAATCCATGTCCTAATTAGATCTAAATGGAGCGCTCATTTCTAATTGTAGGCTATCGCCGAGATTAGACTGACTGGTACACATCCGGTTTTTTTTTTGTTTTTGTTTTTTTAAATACAAATTACCTGAGAGGTTGACTCGGTCTATCGCGTACAAAGCATCAAACCAAACAGCTGTTACTCCCGGCACAAGGAGGAAACACCGACCTGTTCCGCTCCGTCTCCGTGGGAGCCGATCTCGCGCCAGTGGACTTGAGATGCTGAATGAGAGACCAGAGTGAAGCCGGCCGCAGCCCGCACAGCCACTTCCGGGACCGCATTTCAAAATAAGAGCACCGCCGACAAGCGCGTTTGCGACGTTTTGTGCAAAAAAAAAACGCCGCAATTAACACGTCAGCCACACGAAACGGAATCCGTTATCAGCATCTCGTCGCTTATTCTTCACAATAATGTTTCCACAAATAGGCACAACCCCTGAAGCCCATGCAGTTTTTAAAAAAATGACTTATATATTAGTATTATTATTATTACAGACGTGAGATGTAAAGTGATATGCAAAGCTAAACCGCCTACAAAATAAAGCTTTAAATTACAGTTCAATATAATATGTGTGGTGAAAATGTTTTTTATTTTTTATTTTTTTTTACCGCATCCTCGTCGATTAGAGACAAGACATGCTGGAAATAATGATTCTATACACGCTTTTACGACGCCGGCACACGGACCTTTGAGGTGCATCCCACATCCGACAACTATCATCGGCACACACCATCTACATCCTGCCGATCACACGCATCCTTTGTTGTGCGTGGACGCCCGTGCAGAGCATCAGTGGGGGGAAAAAAATGGTTCCAGGAGGCGATATCATTAAAAACTGCGGCAGAGCAACACAGACCCTGTGGCACCCGCTCGCGTGCAGAAAAGCCAGCGCATTCGCGCGCGGCATCGCAGCGTTAGCGTGCAATTTACTCGCGACATCGGCTTGTTTCGCATCGGCCAAGTTGGAGCTCAACTTGCAGGTTATTGTCTGCGCTACAAAAAAAGAATAAAATAAAAATAAATATTTAAAAAAATCCTAAAACTCACCGTGGCTTATTTTCAGCACTCGTGCATCCTTCCTGACGCGCTCTCCTCCTCCGCCTCCGCCTGCGAAATTTGTTACAGTCGATTTAAAAATAGCAGACCGGTCATTTCCTCACCTCACACTTTCCCCCCTCTCCCAGCGCCCGGTCCAAACATTTTACGCACTTACCGGAAACCATCCCTAGCTGCGCATCTCGGTATTGGTAGTTCTCCCTGGAAGCTGCAGCTCCTCGGTGGGCGTTGCGAACGCTGCGTTGCGAAGACTTCATTTCCCACCAGGCCTTGCAGTGCACTGATCTGGAGAGGGAAGGGGGTGGAGGCGCATACCGTTATATTGTCCAGCTTCTCGCTGTGATAATGAAAAGAGTTTTCAGGGGCTGTTCTTTCCCCCTTCCCATAAACAACATTGGGAAGTATACAGCTCCCATCCTGCCACCATTTTAACCCCACTGTAACACATTTCAGCCTCTCACCATCAGTTCTTTATGCTGTACGGACACGGTTAACTCTAAAAAAAATATCACATAACTAGATAAACTAATAGCCTCCACTTAAATGTGTTGCTGTGATCCATTTCTGCTTCCAAATGTCTTAAATGTATGATAAATTAAAGCTGTTTTTCAATGGTCAGCCTAAAGAACCATCAACTTGTGTTTCCTGGATGGAGTTCAAGGCAGATTTTGATTTCTTGTTGTCCTGTAAAGTTTCTTCTCACTTTCTTGACTGGCTGCTGCACATTCGCATTCAGATTTTGCAGATTATTTGTGGAATATATTCTTGTCTCCATCCGTTCACTGTTTTCTGTGCCACACGGCCCCAAAGCTGAATATTTCCACCACGATGTTTAACAGTTTTTTCACACGCAGCTTTCTTTTTTTTTTTCTTCAAATGTGCTGATGGTGATTGTGGCTCAGTTACAGCTGGTTTCCCTAATGGCTTGTCCTGACGTTGCTGTGCATATTTCATACGTTGGCCTTAGGAGGAGGGCGCAGGTAACATTTCCTTCTGATGACTCTTCCAGCAGAGAGTGTTAGTGAATCAGCGGTGCACGGTGAAACAGGACACCACCTCTCCTGTGTCAGCTTATGCTCATTTCACTGCAGTTAAATGGGACTTTGGCTCTGCCTCTGTGCCCAGAGGGCTTTCAATTTGCGGACTTCAAGATCTTCTCTTGACTGTCAGTGGTCGAAAAATTGTGAATAGCCCACACTTGATTTCCTGGCATCAATTATTTTAGATTGTTAGTCAGTTCCTTGTGGAGGAATCAGAGAGTTTATCAGCTGATGTGGTTCTTTACATCCGCAAGTCACAACAAGACCTTTAAGCCCTGACGTGGTCTGAGACTTTTGAAGGCTCTCCTCACTTTTGGACACGCCATAGCTAGTGTTTGATTGATATAACATTTTCTTGAGTGAATCAAAAGTCTAAGAAGTGTTAATTCATTGTGTATTTTCTGCAATGGTGTGATAACTTCTTTCTATTTCAAAGAATTTTCCCATGGAGGCCAAGAGAAAGAGAGATTTTAATGAGAATACACAGTATGGTCTCTCATTAGCATAATTAATACATTAATTAATATATGTCTTAAGGAAACTGACAGACAAATAAGTTTGTTCCAGTTTTCTGAAGCTGTAAATCAGAGCAGGAAGTCTTCAATGAGTGGTCTGCTCGGTCTTGGTTTGTGGCAACCAGAGGCCATCTACTGGTCAACTTCAGTGATAACACTTATCCACTGATGTCAGATTTAGCTTCCTATCAGGAAACCTGCAGCACACTGGAACTAGTTATGCTCAAATCTGGAGCCTATCCCAGCCGTCACTGGGCGAGAGGCGGGGTCTACCCTGGACAGGTCGCCAGTCCAGGGTGGACCCCAGCAGGGCTGACACAGAGAGACAGACAACCATTCACACTCACATGCACGCCTACGGCACGCCCTAGAATCACCAATGAACCTAATGAGCATGTCTTTGGACGGTGGGAGGAAGCTGGAGTACCTGGAGAGAACCCACGCAGACACAGGGAGAACATGCAAACTCCACACAGAAAGGCCCAGTCAGCCCATGGATTCGAACCCGGTGAGGCATCAGTGCTAAACACCACGCCACTGTGCCGCCCATTGGCAACAACAGGATCATGTAAAATTTTAATAGATGGCCTGGCATCAACACAAGGAAGCACTGAGAATCACAGGAATTTTTATTCTCCCTGTGTGCACTGGATGTAACTAATTTAAAAACCGCATATCTGAAATCTTCCGGGTTCAGCAGTTTACCTGACACCTGTAGCTTAATAACAAGAAACAATATCAGATAAGTTCCTGCAACTCATCACTTAAATCCTACATGTGCTACTTTGTTTTTGTAACACAAGCTGGTAGAGCTTGTCATGATACAATTTCTTTGGATTGCATTTATTCTGACTTTTTTTAAAATTACAAAAAAAAATATATACTAAATGTGTTTAATGATAATGCATGTATTGAATGAATACACGAAATAATAATTTTGGAATGGGTGTCCATCTCTCTGCAATAGACTGGCGACCTGTGCAGCCTCTTGCCCAATGACAGCTGGGATAGGCTCCAGTCTCCCAGCGACCCTTCACAGGACAAGCGGTTACATAAGATGAATGAATGAATGAATGAATGAATGAATGAATGAATAATCATTTTGTCTACATTGTCATTAGATCAGTTTAAAAATTCAGGTCATGTTTGGTGTGTGTTTAATTATTATTTTTTTTCCTCTCTTTCTTTAGATTATCAGTCGCATACAGGGTTCAAATATTTGCCTCCACTATATCAGCTTGAAAGTGGACCTGATAAAAAGTACACTGGGCAACTATCTAAACTAATAAAGCTTATCAAGGGTTGGATGGCTTTATGAAGCTACATTTTGAAGAGCTGGAAGATGGATAACGCTTTGAGTTGCGAAACTTTCAGCCATATTATCATCTAGAGATCTTTATACATGTAATGTAACTGTAAAAGTCTGGCATTGATGAGTGAAACAGATAACGCTGATCCGCTGATCATAAATTAATAAATGGAGAAATTGCCCCACAGTGATAACCACATGTTTCCATAATAACAGATGCACGCTATGTACCTTGAATATTTATGTAGCTATATATTTAAATTCTTCCCCAACAAGGATAACACTGTCCCTCCGTCAAAGGAAGTCTTTGCACTTTGTCCCACGTCCTACTTTGTTAAACATTCCCCATTATCCAAGTCTGACAAACAGCGAGGTCCCACACAGTGCTGCACAGTATGGAATATTCCTGCATGGGTTAAGCGGTTCCGATGTTGACACGAACAGGACAGGCAGCTGTCCCGGCCTACGTATAGAAACTTGATCTTGTGCCCCGGTGGTTAAGAATCACTGAAATGCACCGTGGAGGGTAAAACACACACTTGTTATGCCGGTAAGGGTTAGTTTATGTTATGAGAACTGCTGCACAGCCTTTTTGGGAAAACAACCCCCACGGTAAATCTCCATGTTGTGTGCATTGAGTGTATGTGTGTGTGTGCTGTGGGTCGGTGAGACAGTGGGCTATTTTCCTGTGTGCAGCTGTGGAATATCTGACCACATCAAGGTGGTTTAACAGCAGATTCTCTGCTCTCTCTGCTTTGACACTGATGCAGAGATGGATGCATAAGAATCTACACAGAAGCCTCATAGGTTACACTCCGTCATTATGGGGAATAAATAACTGTATAAATGCAGTGGCAGTCAACCTCTGACTTATGATGAACGGAGAAGCAATTATACTTTCACACGAGAGCGTAATCTTCTTGATTTATTGCAGAACCCTTTTACTGAGTTCACCCGGCTAAAAAGACAGTCGATGCAGCAGGCTATTTTAAGAGAAGGAACATGTTGTCACTAATCATGATCAATGCCAGTTGGCTGCGACCCAAAACGTTCCCTTTGAGTACATCGGAACACAGTGCATGAAAGCGTTTAAGGAATGTTTACTGACTGTGTTGAATCCGTATGGGTTGACGCTCTTGTGATGTGGCCATTTCCAGCTAAATATACTAGAGGGGTCACTGCGGATACAGTACATGAGTCATTTAGAGAATTCAGAGCTATTCCGCTGTGTCTTGCTCACAACATGAATAAATCAGATTGCAAAACATGGGAGCAATACTCAGCTTCACCCTGGTGGGATTTTTGGGAGTCAGATGTCAATTGGAGTGTTTCCCCCACGATGAAAAGTACACATAGTGGCAGGAAATATTTCAGGACCTAATAGGCCTGAGAAGCCACCTTTCATGTTAAACATGCATGAAGCCAACCACAATGCATATATAACTCTGTCGGTTACGTAACAGATGTTTGGAGAGCTGCCATTTGAAACATTCAAGTGCTCAAATGAGGCATCTAGAGTTGTAGAGTTTACCTGTACATGCTGCGCCTGCAGTTAAAACCTGTCCGGTATCCTTGACACATAATTTGTTCAAACATTTGCCACTGATCAGTCAGAGTAAATGCTTATGACTTTGTATTTCATCAAGTACAGTACTGAATGTAATATCATAGATTAATTTGAATACCACCTCCTGTTAAGTATTAAATATTTTTCTATCTACACATGTATATGGGAGAAAATCCTCACTCTTGGTCATCCTGAGCAAAGGAAAGAATTTGCATTTGAATTTTTGTTGCAGAGATATAATTGTTCCCATCTTGACATATGCATAGCGTTAGATGTGTGTGTATTTTACGTCATGGTGTAAAGTGAATCACTGTTATGTTCCTGTTGTTCCATTTGATTTAATTGCAATTCAAATGAGGCAACGTGACAATTTATGTTTGTTCTGTTTTTGTAATCTTATAATTTATTTTTCCTCCAACGGCAACGAAAACAATCCCTTCATTCGATAGATCAACTCTAAAGTCACGCAACGTGGATTTAATGTAGCCAAACGTGCCAAACAACACAATGCCAGGCACAACGCGAGAACAAGCAACAACGACCCAAGAGACTAATGTTTGTCAGACAATGGCAGAGAGGGGGTCTCCTCGCTGAGAAACAAGCAGAAGAAAAGGTGAGAGTTTGTCTGGGGGAAGAGGAACTTCCTGTTTTGGAGTTCACAGCTGGCAAAGGCACATACAGCAGTGTTGTGAGTATGATGGGAAACCTGCTGTATGTAGCTACAGTAGAACCATGATAATCAGCAGGTCATAATACAGGTTAAAGAACTGACGCTTGAATATCTGCGCAGACACAATGCAACAATATCCTGCCTGATGTTGGTTTAGCTCATTATAAATCCCTACCTGCTTTTACCACTCTCTCAATTATTATTAAGAAAACTACAACAATTGTAAATGAGTTTACATGCTCACCATTGTTACACAGTTCCTGAGTTAAAGAGTTTGTTTTTCCGAATGAACTGTAAACACTGCAGCCTCTAAGAAGAGAGAAAATACAAACCAGCAACATATACTATTATCAGGCGAGCCTAAAAACTTTATTTCACATGCTTAAACTAGTCATCAATTACATGCAGAAGGCATTTCCCACCTCCTGTTTCAAAAGAAAACTATTTGCCTTGTGTAGAGCATAAAATGTAACATACAGCATAGAGAATAATATAGTTTATTACTTCTGTTGGTCCCTCAGCTGGGATGAACCTAATTTTAAATGAATCACCTTGACATCAACCACAGTTGCTGTACGTGGATTTCTTCTTTTCTTTTTCCAATACTGTGCCAGATGTACAGATAACCATTTACCAGAGAAGAAGTAAGTTTGTAGAGACAAGAAGGAAACACATGAAATAGCAGTCATGGTATCATAGCTGAATGAACAATTGCTTATCTGTCTTTGCCCTGTGTACGTCACAAAATGTTGATTTTAATGCCTTTACATGTTTTAAGGGATGGACGAAAATATTGGTTCATACTAATGTGGGTCCCTTTTGGCAAGTGGGATGAATAGGAATCCAGGTTTTAAATTAATCATAACGATATTAACTCCCAGGGATTGCATACTGATTGCCTTTCTTCCACTTTTGCATAACTGTATCTTTCAAAAGGCCATAATTTGGCTTGTGTACAGCATACAATGTCATAAAGACAAAAAAGAAACAAGTTCAACTAATAACATTAATAATAGCTCTGTCAGTTAACATTTAACTAAAAATCTCTGATGCTAAAAGGATCCATGCAGAGATTTCTGTTTCGATTTAAAGGACCAGTGTATAAGATCTAGTGACATCTAGTGGTTAAGTTGTACACTGCAACCAGCCCACCTTCCGAGGCATGTGAACATACATTTGCTGACAGGAACCAAAAGATACTTCCAAGTTGATGTCATCATCTGGGATGTCAAACGATGAGGTTACCTTAGAAATTTATTCAGAAACTGTATTTAGGGTTGTCACAATTCACAATTCATGTCACAGAGTCACAATTAATAATGCAAATTCCTTTTAATTGTTTCATTAAGTGTTATTATTATTTTTACATTCAATGAACACACACATTTTGTTATTATGACCTCGGCTCAAAACGTTGTTTGGGAAATCAGCAAGTAATCAAAGCAGCAGTAATGCTGTGGAAAGCAAGCAGAATCTGAAGTGCGGCTGGAGTAAATGATTTTACACTGTAGAGGGCAGTAATACACAGTAACACAAAAGAAGCAGAACAAGAAAGCAGGCATAAATTGATTAACACACAGGCCTTTTGAACAGCAAGTTCAGGCCTGTCGGGTGGTTCTTTTGTTTCTTTCAGAACTTGAAAAATATCCCTTGCAGGTACATTTAAAACAGAAGTTCAAAATAAGTTTGATTCGTTTGCGCTACAGAAGCAAATTCAACAATTTTACTTTTACTACTTGGGGGGGTGTGTTGACATGACGCAATATTGTGTCAACACATTATTGACTCATAGTATCATCAACTTCTTAACTGATATTGCAAACTTATTAGTAAAACATTGACACATCCACATAGAACAACGATTCCATTCATTTATGGTCATGTGACTAGCCCCCTGCCAAACTTATATCCATTTTTTAATTTTTTTTTTACTCTGTATTTGGTTACTGCCATCTCTTGAGGGAACTACTTGTGTTTTGGAAGAAGTGTTCTGCTGTGTTCACAAGCTAATCTCTAACTCACGTCACGTGTTGTGCAATAGGTTTTTAGAACATTCCTCTGAAAGCACTGGCCTATCTACCAATAAAACCCAAGATCAGTTCATGGCATGACTGGCTAACTCTTTACGAGTACCTTCTGTGCATTTAACTATTTTTATTGACTTTATCTAAATTTAAATAAAATTTAATCTGACTAGCGTGCGATTGTCTAGAGGGATAGGCCTAACAAGGTTTACCGAAAGCACTCAACAGTTTCAGTCAACGAGTTACCGTAAACCTGTAAACCTCTTCCATCTGTGGTGGCAGCAGTGAAGTGGTTCACGAGTGTCTCTCTCTGTTCCAGCACCATGGACAGAGCTTTGCCTCTGAGGCATCCTGTGATTTTCAACACCCAGGGTCTCATTTCCTTTGAGTCAATGATTAATCACTTTGGTATGTATTTTTATATAATCTGTATCTGCTTTCATATTTTACAACATTGTGAATAATATTTTGTATCAGTGCTGTTGGAACATGGATAAATAAATGCCCTCATTTATTTACCACAACCTCAACAACCACCTCTAGTGAATGTATCTGGACTTCCTGCCGTTTCTTCTTCTTTGGAAAATAATGTTTCTCCAGGTTTGTAGTTTGTAGGTTTGTGGAAGGAAACACATAAACCAGAAGGTGTGTTCACACACATCGCAGACGCTATTGCATAACTGACACAGCCCAATTTGATCTCAAGCGGGCCAGACCAGCAACATACAAGCATAATAACCTATAAATTAAGATAAACCCAGACACTTCCCTTTGTTTTAGAACAAAAAAGTAATTAAGAAAATCTTTGCATTTAATGAACTATCCTTTTAGAAAACATTTTATAAACGACACGATATTTAGGAAAAATAACTGCAACTTTTATGCATTGTTGCCATTTGTTGTTTAGTTCTGGGTCTCAGTGTTGTATTAAAGGGCCCCAACTTCCTAAAACAGATGAACCCCTAGTGGACAAATTAGGAACAGCAGTTACTTTTATTGAAAAATAGCAGGTGATGTCTTCATTGTAGTTCTTGCACTTTGCAAATTCATCTTGTGGGCCAGACTGGACCCTCTGGCAGGCCTTATGTTTAACCTCCCTGTGGCAGAGGCAGGCAGTCTAATTGTAATGAAGCCAGGGTATGGCTGTGCTCAGGCCTGTTTGGAAAAGATGGCTGCAGGGGGTACCTTCAGAGTAAGTTGAAGAAGAAATATGACTGGAATGAAGTGAAAGGCAGTCAAGCAGGAAGAAAGTTCTCCAGAAATTAGCAAATGCATTAACACTTGGGTGTTATCGTTCATCAGGGTTATTTGATCCGACAGCAAAAGCAGGTCAGTTCGCTGACGCTTTATTCATTAGATGACAGATGAATCATCCCTCCCAATTGTTTTTCTGCGGCTCCAGCCCTCGTCTGCCTTCTTGCATATTCAGGTGTGCGTGGACGGTATGCACAGTACAAGCAATCAGAAAGGAACACAGGGTGATGGCTGGTTCTGTGCCTCTTTCTTGCCCCCTGAGTTACAAAGCGCTGCATTCTTTCCACAGATCCCTATGATAACACAGGCGGTGCTGCCTTTGAATAGCATGTAAACTTATTACCGATGTGAGCCGTGAATTCCTGGCGCATTCATCCATGTCAGGCCTCCTTTTGAACTCATAAATGTGTTTGCTTGTCACATAACTACGTCAAACAATCAGACAGGGGAGGATTTATTATACTTCTGATTACTCTTCCCATGTTGTTTCTTTACAGCAGTCAATTTGCTTACTTCCCTGAAGCAATTAAATGGACAAAAAGACAGAAACGGGATGGGTTCAGGGTTCAGATTCAGTTTTTTTAATTGCACACAATACTCGTTCAAACAGAAACTTCTATTATTCTACAAAACTTTATATAACATATGAAACCAAACCCAAAATCCCTCATATATTCCCATGATAAAGGTCATTTTGTATGATACAAACAATAAATCTGGTAGTATCTAAAATATAGGAAATAAATACAAAAGCAACATGTTGAAATATAATGCACTTGTATGTGCAGTCTTTCTTTCCTTTACGTACATCCTTTTCAATCGGTCCTGCCCTGGCTTGTGACACTGGGACAGTTGTGCCGACTCATTCAGACCAAACAGCCAGAATCAAACATTAACCCGATAGTGGCTTCTGTCAATTTTCTGTCAGTGTCCTCCAACTCTGTTTCAGTTATGTGTCAGCAGAAGTCCATCACGGTTTCCGCCTCCTGTCCGCTGGCGCAAACAAACATCTTTGTGGCACTTTGGCCGTCCAGCTTCGGACACTTCTCTCAGCAGCCCTTTGTTTCTCTCCTCTCCAGCCAAGGAGACTCATTTGTTCAGGTGCTCGCTGCTCTCTTTCACTCTGCCTCAGCATTCACGCAGTTTACCGAGTGCTCTTCCGCCGAGCCCCAGAAGACTTGTCTGTGCCGGGATCATGTGCATCCAGAGCTCTCTTTGACCTGCGGGCTACGCCTCTGTGGGGAAGAAAATCAATCAGTGACTAAAAGTAAAATCAAAATGAAATACAGTGTTGAGCAATGCAGTTAAGTGTAAAGGGTCGTGTTAGTCATGTTTTTCAAAGCTCACCTTAGGATGCTGAGTATGTGGAGCTGTCGGTTCTTCACAGATTTGATTGCAGGGCTGCACGCAAAGAAACAGTAAAGTTACCAAACAGATACCTCTGAACAGAATTAACTCTATCATCATACTGACTGTGTCCCATTAAATTTTTTACTGATACTGTCATTAAAAAAACACCTCGTTTGCATAAAAGCAGTAAAATGACCTCTTTTTGACACTCACTCACACTTTGTAACCTAAAAATCTCTTATCATAAACCCTTATCTTTACAGGCTCACTAAATGGTTTATATTAAACAGACAGCCAGTCAGCAGTTTTTTTGTTTTTTTGTTTTTTTTTTCCTGTGTCTGCCTCCTCATATGGACTTTCCTGTCTTTACCCTGTCACCCACTGTCTACGCGACAGGACTGAGACATTACATATTTCTCTGTTATTTCTTCTCGACTGGCCTTTTCATTGCCTGCACCGGCCTCCTACACACTTCATACAATTCACTCCTCGGAGCCAATCAACCGGTGTGAACTTTGTGCACTGACATTACTCCCTCGGGCCCCAGCCAGCGGTATTGTTTTGAAGATCACACCCTTGTACAAGTAAGACTTGTGAGACACAGAAGCAAGACATTTAGGTTAACAATAGCTCCCACCCAGTGAGCCATAATACCTGCCTTTACAAACATAACTTGTCAGCTTACGAAAGCCTCAGATTTTAACCCTTGACAGTGTGACTTTGCGGGTGAGGCTCGGGCCTCAACTCACCTGAGATGGCAGAAGCTGGTGCAGGTTTGGTCGTCGGGGTTGGCGCAGGTACAGCGTCCGATGGACCTTTTGCGTCGTGCCAGGGCACTTCCCAGACCATAAACTGTTGTCTTACTGCACAACACAAAGTCGGTGTTAAGCTCATGATATAAACACTCTTTAGACTTTGCTCTTTGATACTGCACCACTGCCCATTTAATTATACTAGGGATAATGATAGCAAGGTTATTCGGAGCTCAGAGTGTGACCTGTTGTCCTTTGCGCTGCCTCTAAGATTATTCTGACCAATGCTGATGTGATGCTTCACAAAATTTGCTGTATTCTTTGGTCACTGTACAGCAGAGTATGCTGCATGGGTCCAGACGTGTCTACGTCTCTATGCTTCATTCTCACCTGGGTGTGTTGACCCAGATAATATCCAAGTGGCAGAAGTAGTGGCACTCCGAGTCCAGCAGGTTGCTGCAGGCACAGCGCTTGGTCCTCACTCGATGCATCGGGACGGCGTCGTTGGCCTCCACGTCCAGCTGTTTCATCAGCGGCAAACCCAAACCTAGCCAGAGACAAAGACAGTGAACCAAACATATCAGCTACTGTAATGAAAGTGCCTGTTAGTAGCATCTTTGATTATTTTCAAAATAGCAAAAAATTATTTCTTGATCTTTACGGGTGAATTTACAGGGTGGTTATATATCTATTGTTGGTCATGACTTAGTAAAAGAGGGCAGTCAAAAAAAAAAAACAGTAAAATCCAAAGAGCACCCAATCAACTCCCAGACCCCTCCCACCTTAACTGTACGTCAATATGAAGCAACACAGATAATCACAGAGATAAAAACAAGCGGCTGTTTGATAGATGGGTCCTATTATATTTCACATGCTTCTGCCAGCCACAACATGTACAGCATGTGTGCCAGCGTGCAGGGATGACCACGGCTTATGTGTGCACAGGCTGACTGAGATTGATGCCAGTGTACATACTGTATGTGAGTCTCCACGGCTATCTCACAAAAACATAACGAGATTTCTCTTATAGCACAAATTATTCTGATCTTGGTGGCTGATGATCTTTCACCTTAGGTCATTCATGTCTTACAATAACAAGAATACAAAGCTTTTTTTTATTTATTTTTTTAGGATTTATTCTATTGAAGAGACTTACCATCCTGCACTGAAGCCCAAAGAGTGACGAGCAGAAGAATGCTGCTATGAGAAGACATGGTTGATGGATGAGGCTCTGCAGAGACTAGTATCCGTACTGCTACAGCTGTGCTTTGAATGTGCTGCTGCTGTTAGGAAGGTGTCGGTCTTTATGCCGCCTCTCTCTGATGTCACGGAGAAAGCTCCACCCACGTCTGCACCTCATGGAGCCACAGCACACAACCCCAGGGCGTTCAAACCTGTGACACATTCCAGGCATGTCTGCCGCTTTGTTGGATCTCCTTAACAAGATAAAAGCCAACCAAGGATTGCACCTGCTCACTGACATACGTCTCCGCAGCGTGCCCCTTTGAATGAGGAATTGGATCAGGACACGAGGTCTGCGGAAGGGTTTGATGGATTAACCAGTGCACTAGAGCAGAGACATGGACACTGATAAGCAGTAAAAAAAAAATAATAATAATAATTGGACAATGGATCAGCGTTGGAAAGACATGTGGGAAGAGATTAGAGGGCAGATGCAGTGATATGCTTGTAAGCCACGGAGACTTGGATTTCTGGGGGCAGTTTCTGTATCGGAACAAACAAATTAATGAAAGGTCAGCCACAGGTGCCCAGACTGAGATACACAAATCCCAGGAGGGGTTCTTTTTTTCCAAATTTCCACATTAAGCACACCTGTGAATCTCTTAATAAAAAAATACTCATGCCTTTTCAGGTATCTCTGTCAGCATTTGAGAAGGATTTGTTTTGAGAATAAAAATGTTGCTGTGCCATTTGTGTATTTGTAATTTTTGTAATTAGTTTGGCTCATTTGGTTGGAAAATTTAGACTTTTCAAACACTAAAGAATGTTTTTAACATATGAACACATGTCACATGCAGTAATAAACACAC
>JASGAT010355308.1:9517-30989 GCA_030220025.1 Chelon auratus | reverse complement strand
AATGTACAGTGAAATGTGTTGTTGTACCTGCAGCCTGTAGTAAAAAGAAATAAAAAGAAAGAAATATAGTACTACAGTAAACAGTAGTATGCACACAAGGTAAGGACAGGTGATGTGATGTCTTAGTGAGCTGACCGGTACGGCTGAGCCTCTTCCAGGAATTGCATCTGATCCTGGACACTGGCACTGGCCTTCAGCTCCTTTACCACCACCTTGGTGGTCTTGAGACCCACAGTGACCTCGCCCAACAGAACCTTGGAAGCATACACATGAGGGAGAGCTGAGTCAGATTTTAGATAAACAATAAATAGCACCAACATACAGTTGTAAAATTGAGCATTGAGTATAAGTAACATTCCCTTGATTCCCTTGATTTACATAGTGAGAACTGGAATGCTGCAAATCAAGGGAATCAAGGGAATGTTACAGTACATACAGCACAGTAAATTGTAAAGAATCGGGTGTAACTGTGAATTTTACCAACTGACTATGGAGAAAGCACTGTTACAAGATTAGCCTCGCTAGAGTGATATCACTATCAAATTACCCTGGCATTCCACAAAAAGTTGAATGCATCTTAAAATACAATTAGTACAGTAAAGGACAGCTGCAGCTGAACAAGTTAAAGCAAGTGATAATGACTATAGAACGTGGAAGCACATTTCTGATCGTATGCATGTTTGAAGAACAAAATAAATGCTTGTTTACCTTGCCAAACCAGCCATGTCCAATCTCCTTGAGATACAGCAGACTATGGCGACCAAGGTCTGATGATTTCAGCAGTTGGACTAAAAGTGAAAAATAGCAAAGACATAAGATTATTTTCATACAGGGAAAAACTGCTAAAAATATAAACTGAGAAAAGTAAAGATTTAACGTTCAGAATTGTCAGCAGATATAGAATAAACATGAAATCCGATGCAATAATACAAATCCCAAACAAGAATGCATTCACAAAGGAAAAGACAACCTGGAAGCAAATAAACTCAAATTTGCAACTTTCCAGTCAGATTAAATCATGTTATGAGAAAAGAAAAAAGCTTATCGTCATCATCACACAAATTCACCACAGAGACACCACAGTGCTGCAAAAAATATTACATCATGCACAAAAAGAAATACCTCCATGGATTCTCATATTACAGGAATGGAGATGCTGATGGTGAGTGGAAAGCTGACGATGCTGATGATGGAGCAATGGAGTGGCCAGCCACTCTGAGCACCTTGTTGGGGACTGAGTCTAAGACCCTCAGTTCAGATTGTGAGAACCAAGAGCCCATGGCCTCAGGGCCAGCCCCAGGTGTCTCAGCCTTATTGTGCGCGGTGGAGATTGAGCCCATGGTCACAGTGTGTGTGTGAGAAAGCCTCGGCAGGATTTAACCCTCCGAGCCCTTGCACAGCTGAACAAGCTCGCCACGCTGCCTCTCCCCGTCCGCACCATGCTCATCCTCCAACTGGGACACACACAAACACACATACTGTCCTCGTCTAGAGCTCTCCAGCTGTCGAGCAAATACCAGACTCCTTGGTTCCTATACAGACTATACTCAAATCTACAGCACACCAAAGGCGAAAATGATCCCAGATTCGAGCCAGTGACTTGACCTGTCGACGAGTTGAGGCAGCAGTTCTGAGGTGGATGTCTGCTCTGGCTGCTGAGATGTTCTGGTCATGTATCACGCTTGGTGTGATTGCCATGCATGCATGCATGCCATTTGACGTACTAGTGCGCAGCTTCTAGACACCCAGTAGTGACATAAGGTCCCCCTTGTCACCCGGGACAGTAGCATTCCTCAGCCAAACATGACACAAACACAGCTCTGTCCAATGCAGAAAAGACTTCTGTCATACACACTCACCACTCCTATCTTAAGCCTCCACCCCCTGCTCTTAGGTCCTGGTGAATGCCACCACCCTTCCCCTGTCTCTCCTCATTCTGTCACAAACCGCTCACTGTATTCGGCCCATAATGCCAGTCCTCCAGTAGTGCGTTCCATGGACGTTTCAGCCCGGCCTTATGTTCACCCACTGCCCAACCAGCCTATAACAGGGCCATTGTTTAGTTCACTCACTCACACACTCATGCAGCGTCTCCTGGTACCCAGTGAACCAAACACATACACAGTCACAGGCATGCAGAGAAGACACACACAAGGTCCATTCTCCACTGGAATGCTGGGCAGAGGTTGTCACCATGATAACAGACCCACACTTCTCCAACCCAAGCCCCCAGCCTGCACCAACCCTCCCTGACAGAGAGAAAAGAGAAGAATTAAGAAGTAGAACTGGAGATGTGCAAATGTGCAATGTGTTAAGTGTGAGTGTGCATTCCTGTCCTAATAATGGTATTCCCAGGGAAGATGGTAGGGTCTGTAGGGGCAGTAGGATCATTGGGACTGTGGAATGAAACACACACAGTCACTTCACACATTCACTTCGTTGCATTAAGCCTAAGCAGTGGGTTTGTACTATCAGATCAATGGCAAACGTTGTACTGTGTGTTCGGATGGTCTGTAACTGATGCTATTAGTTTTGTTCTCACAGCAACATCCATTCATTACATGTACGTAAGTGTGTGGGTGGATCATTTATTATATTTGAATAGAGTGTATGCAGGAGTTTCCAATGATGTGTGGCTAGCAGTGAATTAATAACCTGTTAAATTCTTATCCTTTGGTTTATTGATGCTGTAGTTCTCAAATACAAATCCTGTCCTATCGCCTTGGTGTTTTCACAGTTTTAAATTCATATGATGATGATATAAATAATGTCATATGTTCAATATCCAAGTATATGACAAACATACACACAAAACTGTAAATACAACACTAGCACACATGTCTTTACAGAAGAAAGGAGGAATGACTGCAGAAGGAGACACTCTCCCTCTTCTACAATCTCTCCTTTCGCCATTTATCTATTCCTCACCCTGCAACACCTGGACCAATCACACAGCAGTAGCTATGGGGGACAGAGCCGAGGCTAGTGATTGGCTGCGAGCCTGAGGCCGCCTTGTCCAATCACTGCTGACGCTCACATCCTGGGATGCTGAGCAGCAGCTCACCTCCCTTCTGGTTAATGCAGACAGCAAGTGAGTCATGCAGGGTGAGGCACACTGAGCACCCAGGATCTGGCATACACTGACATCCACACACATGCCATTTAAATGCACATGCACATGTTTGATTTGGAATGAACTGAAAAATACCTAAAAAACAAAACAAAACAGTGTCTTTGCTGGGAAGCATCACATTAATGACATTTGATTGAGTGAGCATCATGCAAAACAGGAACATGTGTCTGAATTCATGTTAATGTAATGTAATATGTGTTTAAGAAAATAAACGGAGCTCCAGGAATAACATACAGTGTTGTTAGGTCAGATTCCTTCCTCTCCAGTGGGCTAGTTTTCACATAAAATAAGCTATGCAGCCCTGCAGTAGGTAGTTGATTTCTAAATATATTGCACAATTGACAGATGTCTGCCTCTTGTTGAGAAAATGTTATAGATAATGAAATACTGATATAAGATAACCGATGACAAATTCCACACTTCTTTTCCACTAAGCTTTTATGCTTTGTCTCGGTTTTATAGTTTCATAGTTTCATAATTCGCTTGTGTCAAAATGCAGAGGAATAACAACCTTTGGTAGATCTGTTAAACTGGTAGAATGATGACAAGGAGGAGGATTAAACTCAAAATCAGTTCACGACAAGTTCAAATAGATATACATGCTGTAAATTACAAGTGTTATGTGCCAGTGGTGTAGTGTAGTTTCTTACTGGATCTGCCAGGCTGTTTGGAGACAGGCAGGGAGACCTCGGTGAGGGGAAGGATGTAAACCTCCGGGCCATTCTGGGAGGAAGGAGAGGCCAGGGCGGAGAGATCTGCCTGGTACTCCTCACCCTCAGTGTTTTCAAACTCCTGGCGCAAAGATACATGCTGGGATTAGTCATCCACTCACAGTCGTCCTTCTTCTGAGATAGTGGGAGACAATGGTCTGACTGTGAAGGCATTCAAATGCCTTGAGGCACAACCACCTACTCGTTCACCGCAGTCATGTACATTGTGGGGTGCATTGTGTGGGTCACATTAATTCCTACGGCTATTCAAACTGTATACACAAAGCCTTTCTTTTTTTCATTCATTCTTTTTTCCTTCCTCATACATACTCCCGAACAATAGAACTTCACATGTATAATCATACACTTAATATACAGTATAATACATGTTGAATATATTTTAACTTAGGATTAGTTTTGTAAATAACATGTAAAGAACATGTCCAGCTGTTCCATAGTTTACTGTGTGACAGTAAAACTATGGATTGGAGTTTACTATAAAGAGTTAGCCAAAAATAACCTTTACAATATAGAAGTAAAGTGTCTGCGCCACTTTCAGAGAAAGACAGGTCTACAATCAGCTGTGCATAATACGCTTTAGGCCCTATCAACAGATTTACCCCCTTCTTCGTCATCATTGGTTTTAAACCCAGAGTGTAGCTTCTATTGACTATATCAGCTTCGGAAGGAGACTTAATTTATACTTGAGCTTACTAGAGAAAAATCCTCCATTGTCATTACATGTATGCCCCTCACTTCTTATGGATATAGAAAACAGTAGCTTAAAAATAAAAAAAATAAAATAAAATCTGATACGTCTCCATTTACCCAGTCACCTATTATTTATTGCTTTTAACACAGAGACATTGATCCACCTTCTGGCTATAAATGTTAAGAAAATACAATGCAGTAGTAGATACAGAGAGAAACAACGCATTTTATAAACAGTAACATGGACAACTCTACAATGTGGAATAGTAGGTTTCTATTAATACTATGCTCTAAGTTGGTGTGGGACACCCTGACCAGATAAATGATACAGGTTTGGACAGTGGTGCAGTGGTTAGCACTGTTGCATCACAGCACAATAGTTATGGGTTCCAACCTGCCGGCTGGCTTGGACCTTTCTTGTGTCAGCAAGGGTTTCTTCTCACATTTCCAAAGGCATGTTAGGTTAATTGGTGACTCTAAAATGCCTGTGGGTGTGAATGTGAATGGTGACCCTCTACACAATATACAGAATATAGTGAACACGTTTCCGAATTAGGTTAATTGACTAAATCTGAACCTTTGTCATATGGAGTCATTAGGTAAAATTTGAAATAGGTTCTTCATTTGTAGATAATGTGTCAAAATAGGTCTTGATTATATCTAAATAAAACTTTAATAGGGTTAGTATTGTTAATAATAGACTACTAAAAAGAAAGAAAAAGTTATTATTTGTTACAGCCCTAAACTTAGTAGTAGAGAAGTAGTTTTAACTATAGAAACTTAAGTAACCAAAAACTTTAACGCTTTAACTATTTAATCAAATAATTCAACTTTAACGTCACTTTAGACTGAATGTCAGTGTAGCACTTTATATTTATAATGAGTAAGTGGGTGTGTGTACACGGGTGAGGCAGGGGGTGCAACGGTATGTGGATGTGGAATTTATATGTGGGTTTGGGAAAGGAGGGTGGGAGTGGAATTTATGTGGTTATGTTTGTAGTCTTTTTCTAAGGAGTATGTGGACATGCAATGACAATAAAAGCATTGTGATTCTGATTCTGATTCTAAGCACCCCTAGATGCTGTGATGCTGTCCTACCACATGAAACACAGATTTTTCCATCTACGCTCTCGGTAATGAACCGTTAACTCCAAACCTCTATGTGCAGCAGCGACAGAGAAAAGGAAAAAGGGTTCAAATGAAACCGGAGGAAATGGGATTGGATTGATGCAAAATATTTTAATGGCTCAGTATGAATGTCCGTGTGGTTCGATATGTGTTGACTAAATCGCTAGTGTGTATATACTGGAATGTGTGTTTTTCATTCAGGAGAACCATCTGCCACTCTGCTCCAAGCGAAGTGTGAAAGTGAGCACCTGGCTGTGAGTCAGCCTTGCATAGCTCCCCAGAGAGCCTTCAGTTTAGAAAGCACTTAATACCCAGCCTCGCACTACACGCTTCGGTAGGAACACTGCGGCGGAGAGGAATAATGAAGTTTTTTGGCCTGTGCAACAGTGCAATTTTGCAGATGCCCAAGAATGGACACCTTGCAAGTGAGTGGTTGAGAGAGAATGACAAATAGGATTTAGTTATGTTTGCTACTAAATTACAAAATTAAGATTTTTATATTTTTTAAGCATAAAAAAGTAATAAGAAAACAGCCAGCATGGTGTGCTGTTACTCTGCCACTCTGCCCTACTTAAATGTCCAAGAACATCTTTTTCAGCTCGTGGTCAGCTGTTTGGTAGCTCCATTTTCCACGTGAACTCTCTGATGACAAGATACTGGAAGACAATGTCTCTGCAGGAATAAATAGTGTCATATTGTTATATCAGTCTAAAGGTTGAACCATGGCTGATCAAGAAAAAGGGAATTAACTATTGTTTCACAGTGTAAGGCAGGCACAAATGAGACAGAGTCCAGAGACCGAAAACGAACAATTATGAGACTTACATAAATAACAAATATAATAATTACAAATAAGAAACCTGTAGCAGCCACTCCAGCTGATTTACAGTTTCTGCTCCCTCTCCCTCACCATATGCCACATGCCTGTGTCAGTCACTGTCAGAGCTCATCAGCCACTTAGCTCAGCGCTGGTCTTTGACACAGCATGACTGAGTCACACTGGAAGCTGAAGGCAGAGACAGTGCGTGCCACCCAGCGATGGGAAAGGGTTCTCGGTTGCGTCACCTGCATACAATGAGGCAACTGCAAGACTCTCGGCAAGACTTGTAGATTAAGAGTGTGCAGTTTTGAAGTTTCGAATCATTTTTAGTTCTCTGTCAGAATCAGTTCAATTTATACTTATTTAGTTTCATAAGTCAGCTGTTTAGTGACTGAACGGAAACAAATCAGGTTTGATTTTAGGTTCTGGTCAAGGTTTTTTCCTGTTAAAAGGCAGTTCTTCCTTGCCACCACTGGCTTAGAGCTGTTCTAAAGCATCTTGAGATTATTTTTAAAATAACACATATCCAGCACAGCATGGTATATACCTATCATCCTGCCCTGCTTAAACGTCCTTGAGTGAGACATTTCCAGCTTAGGGACTGCTGGAAGACAGTATCCCTGCAGAAATCAATAGTGCCATATTGATATGTCACCAGGTTGGTGGACTATGGTGAAGGGGAAGACAGACACAGTCTTTTCAGCAGCACTATTCAGCAGCGATGGGCCTTTTTCACCTATTATTTCTGACTTTTCATAGACTGCATGCCTAACCATATTTACATTTTCTTCCACACTGTAATTAAAAAAACAAATCATCATCGGGACCGTTCAAACTGTCTTCCCACCACACACATAGTACCATGTTCTCAGCACAAACCAAGCTATAATGTCAATTTAATAAAGTGCAAAGCTAGCAGGAATCTAAAAAAAACCCTAAAAATCAAAACAATATTAGCAGCAATGATTAAGATTTACAGATCTTTGTCAACATACAAATATGAAAAGCTTCAAGGTTGTAAGCATGTTTTAACTTTTTAGATACTACAAAAAAATCAATAAGAAAACTATAAATTGGTTTTATGGTTGTTTTTTGTTCATTTTTTTATGATTTTATGATTTTATCCCTACTCTTTTTATGACTTATTGAAAGCCAATGCAATATAGAGACATTTTATTTTGAACAACAGTTTAAATAAAATGTCTAGTTTGTACGATTTAGCTAGATGATTTGCCCTAAATCAAATAAATACTTGTTGCTAGATGCCACTAAACCATCTATGCTGCACGTTTGAAAAAACAATGAATAAAATAATGCTTTTTTAATGTCTTCTTATTTACTACAAGTAACATACTCATCCCCTTACTTATTCTGTGACATTCACTGCCCATGCTGTGGGGTCAGTTCTCTCACTTCCTTCAAGGGACAGCAGGGGGCTCACCTTGAAGCCGATGTCTCCCTTTTTGCAGCAGAGGCAGGCCAGCATGAGGAAGACGAAGGTGAAGAGGCCAGAGAAGGACACAGCTACTACCGCCAGAGACGATGGCCAAGACAGCTCGCTCAGTGGAGCTCCATCTGCAAATCAGAAGATCAGAAGAATATTACATAAGTGGAGATCAGATAGTAAACTGCAAGGTCATACAGGAAAATAGAAACAAAATAGAGGGAGCAGTGATATGTAGAGTTTAGACTGTTTTATTGGCAGTCAGGTTCATCTCTCTTGACTCTCTGTAGCTTTCTGTACCTGTGACTGCTACGGGGTGGGGGTGCCTGGTCTGGTCTAGGTGGGTGGTAGTAGTAGTAACTTATTGTGGGCCAGAGGTCATATATACAGTTTGAGCACCAACATAAGATCTGATCTACAGTTTAATTCTCCTGTCAGTCAGCACAGATGAAAGACAAGAGACAAAGAGAGCGAGTGGGAGTCACTTTTTCTACTCATCCCAACATTGATTTGAACACATTTACGCCATAAAGTATTCATGAGTTTTCGCTGACATGCATATCAACACACTGTAGCCAAACATAACACAAGGGACTTACCCTCAGTCCGTTAAATAGTAGACACTTAATGGAGGTTATTTTATCACCACCTTTACCACTGCCTGCCTCAGAAGTCAGATGGGAGCAATGAGGAGAGCTCGACTCTAGCTTGTAGAAAGCATGCTCATATACAGCCATGTGTATATATATATATAATCCTTATTCATATTTATTTTTCCTATTAATTTTGATTCTTTTATTCACTGACAACCTGAAATTGTTCACTAGTATGGGCTGAGGTACAAAAAAATCCTGCATCTCAGAGAGAAAAATAACTTATCAATGGATCTCATCAGCATTATGTTCTCAAACTTCAGAGAGCACATGGTGTATAATTGAAGTGTACTCATCCTGCAGTTGTAGTCACAACAACCCCCTTTCTATATGTATTACAAATCTATTAAAGAAGAGCTTTGGCATGCAGTTATGCTCTTACTCCAGAATTCACTTTATCCCTTTATCCCTGTGAGAACAACACAGACACACACACACGGCATGGAAGTTCAGTGTAGGTATGCTAAAGTCTGTCATGCTTGTGTGGGGTTTTTTTCCACCTCACTGACTGAAACCCAACAGTCCTGACCCATCTGGCTACAAGGAACACACTGTTCCAGATGTGACAGCTCCTGCATCCAAGTCAGTATAAATCCAACTAAAGCTTGACCGTAAGGTCATGGACAAGAAGAATGCACTTGCATTCACAACAGTTAGGGAATGCAAACACACAAGAAACATCTTCCCATACGAGGCCTGGTTAAAGAACTGCAAGATGTGAGGAAGTATGTGTGGGCATCAACCTACCAACCCACATCACCATGGTAACATTCTGATCACACTACTTGATATTACAGTGTGATGAACCTTATGACCCTCCTTCTTTCACCACCTTTGGAGTAGACACATTTTTGCTGATGCCCCGTTCATCTGTCCCCTCTGTCCTATTTCCATGTATTATGCAGTGACAGCTTGTGAAAGTGTGTGTGTGTGTGTGTGTGTGTGTGTGTGTGTGCGCGCACGCGTCTGTATGTGAGAGTGCCTGTGAAGTGCAAGAGAAGGCGACTGCGAAATGTAGAGGCCGGAGGTCTTCAGTGTGTTTCCTTTAGTATCGTGATCAGGAGGCTATAAAAATAAAAACAAAGTAAATGTGCAAACTTCACCATCTACCATTGTGTAGAAAAAAATCTGCACAAATATCAAAGAAGTTTCAGCTTCAGTCATTTACCTACAGTTTATAGCTGGATGGATGGATGGATGGATGGATGGATGGATGGATGGATGGATGGATGGATGGATAGGAATCAGGACATGGAGGAGTAGAGAGAAAGCATACTCCACAGATGGGAGTATTCAGCACCGGTACCAGCTGAATCAGAGGTTATGGTGACTCAGGACTCACTGAAGGACAGAAAATACACGTGTTGTATACACATTATACACACTATTGAGGTAGCTGTCATGGTGTACCCGTCCTGGGGTTGATCAGTTGCTCTTATTCCTGCTTGCTTTTGTGGCCCGAGGTGTTTGGAACATGTACCTGTACGTATTGATCTTTCATTCAATAAGAAAAGACTTCAAGTCAGGACTATGACAGATGAAGCTGTGTTGTGTGATTAGTTAATAATAACAATGGGAACTATGGGAATGAATAGTGAATTTATGATATTCTTTTGTCTTTTGTTCAGTCTTGTATAAAATAAACTGATCATCAGCCTACCCAGACTTCACGGCGTGCAGTTATCCGCTCCTACCTGAATGCATAATTATCCAACCTGCTCATGATACCTTTTATTACACCAACCAACTCACCTCTAATGGAACTACTATTGTCACTGACAGTTTTATGGCACTGTGCTCCTGTTTATCTCTGTTTATGAGTGCCAACTCTATCTATTCTGTTTTATTCATTGTCAATCATCTCTCGTTCAAAATGCATCAGCTATATTTTGTACTCTTGTATGTATGTATGGCTGACCGGTGTATGTTTATCTTGTTCCCTCTTCTCTTCTATATAACTTTGTCTCGCAACACAGAAACCTGCTAATTTAACAGGGATGCTCACACTTTATATAACCACTGTACAACATTATGTACACCAGAACAATGGTCTTCCCTCAGATTAATCATGGCAGTCTATAAAGACCTGTGGCAGTTCTAATGTTGACATTTCAGTGATTGCTCCATATGGGTGGAAGTGTCGCTTTCCCTGGTCCCCACAATTTAGAGCAGCTTTTAGTCCCTTGGGTTGAGCCAATTTCGAAAAGTGGGTCTTTAGTGTCTCAGTTAGCCCCTACCAGTCTGTCTCCTACCGACACCAAGGCCAGGATGGAGCCCTCCTTACTCAGATCTAGGAAAACATCAAGCCTCAAGTCAATAAAACCAAAGTTTGAGTCCAGGTTAAATGTATTTACTGTTTTCATTGGGATTGAGCAGACGTGTGACCCAAATTTTTCTTTTAGTTATGAGCATTTTAATGCTCAAAGGGCGTTTATAATGGAAAATTTTGTATCACAGTGTACCTTACACCATCAACATCCTGGTCTGCATATGCTCATGATTTGGAATGTGTTTAAACTGCGTGGAACCCTGACTGAATGTGTGGACCTGTCACTTGTATGAAACACTGCATAACTGATAAGCAAGTTGAGGTGTTACTATTGACATTTATACTACACTTTCATACATCTTTGTTTTACTGCTTTGAGGTCAGGTCATAATTGCAGGCCATCTGTAAGGGAGGCCTGGCGGAGGAGCTAGAGAGCAGTGAACAATGTGACCTTTAGCAGATACAGGGTATAAAGGAAATCTCATTTTGTGAACTCGTTGCTCATTTGCCATTATCAGTGCTTTGTGCTTTGTCTGTGCTGTGAGCTCATCTGTAGATGCTGGATTAAACTGAAAAGACCGGAGTGAAATTACCACTACACCTCACAGCAAGAGGCTCTGGGTTGGGACTGGGAATGTTCTCCCTGTGCCTGCGTTTTCTCTGCTTTCCTCCCACAGTCCAAAGTCTTGCCTGTTTAGGTTAATTGGTGATTTAAAATGTACCTTAAGTACGTGTGTGAGTGGTTGTCTGTCTTTCTGTGATAGCCCTGGTGATAGACTGGTGTACCAGTTCACTATTACTGCTCTACAACCTGTAAACATGCAGATGGTATACACATACGCAGCACAGCGGACCCTTTCAAAGTTAACAGAGGAATTATGGAAATTACCTTAACTTAGTTTTGTAGGTCTGGGGAAGGTACAGCTTCCTCTAAGTCTGTAAGTGGAGGTCATTGTAGGTCTACAATAAGCAGTGTTTGCAATAACAAAACTCTTGTGTATACTGAACTGTGAACTGACTGCCAGGTTTGGTTAAATGATGTGGTACATCTAGTTTTTACTTATTATGCCGTGCAAGGCAATTTGGATGAGGACCTGCACTTCCAAGTGGGAAGCATCACCAAATTAAACCAAATAGAGAATTACAAGGCAGTGGTGGGCAGCGACGATTAAATGTTTTAGTAAAGAGCTGTTAGAAAGCTTATTAGATGCACTGAGCAGTGGCTTATTATGGTACAAGGGAGTTTTTCTAACTCTGGAAAATGATTACAGGTGCAGCTCAGCAACAAAGCAAACCCTTTCAAGCCATTAAGTTGTATATCTGAAACTGTATCCTGGAAAAATTACAGCTTTTAAAAAAAAAAAATAGCCATTATAGATGAGGGGCAAGCAACTGCCCAACTACTCAGCTATTTAAGAAGTCACTGAGCTTTTTCAAAAACCAACAGCAATACCATACCTGATTTTTGTGAAGCCGACTAGCTAACACCTATGGCTTGCATTCTCTGAACTGCACGAGTCTGCTGTCACAAGCTGTATTATCTGGCAAAGATAATTGGAATTGTACTTTAATCATTCTGTTACTGTTGATGCAAACAACTTGCGCAGGCCCAAGTCTTAAGTTAGAACTGTGTACTGATTTGTGGGCACTTCAAAAACCTCAAAAGAATAGAGGTTTCTCTGTGTGCATGGCAATCGTGCCATCACTTTCAAACTTGAAATGTGTTCTCCTTTGCTCCTGTCACATGTAATTTGAACCCACCTCCAGTCTCATGGCCCAGGCTCAGGTCAAGTTCATCAGAACACTCCTCATCCCATCCAGATCTCTAACATTTCCTTCATCTTCTCTCATTGCCACTGCAAATCTGATGGCATCACAATTGTATCTCTTGATAATATATGATCTTCAAATATGATCATCCAGAGGAAAAGCAGAGGAAATATTTTCATGAAGAGCTGGGAGCGGACCAATTTATTTCCCTGCCTTGCTCTCAGAGGTTGCGAAGTGAGAGACAACTCAGGGTCCTCCATAAATATTTGAGAAGCACACATTACTTCACCAGCTGCACGGCAAAATGAAAATAAAGCACTTAAAGCTGCGCTCAAGCCCGCTTTATTAAAAAGCTGTCTTCAGGACTGCAGAGGGATGAGCAATGTTCTGACAGATGGAAGGGGAGAGTCATGGAGTCGCCCTGTCACTTCCCACAATTCAGGCTGACAACGAAGAGGATTCAGAGGGATAACAGGAGGGAGGAAGAAAGAGAAACGCATAAATGTAACAAAGTCTGCCCCATGATGTCTGAAGAAAGCCACATTAAAGAGAGGGCTGCATATTAAGCAAAATCATTGGCAAAAGTCAATTTGGCCCAGATATGAGCAGGAAAGCTAAGTTCAGTGCATATATGTGTTCAGGCATATACTGTAAATGTACAGCAAGAGGATGCGGTTCGTCAAGTGCAGCCACTGAGCTTTTAATAGTAGATTCTAAATAAAGCATGACTGTGAGGAAGGTTGCTGTGCTAAAGCAACTGAGCATCGGATCTGCTGCTGCCTGAAATACTTACTATGGGTTACTACCTGGTACACATTGCCATGTATTCAACAAATCTGTTCCAAATGGGGACACAAACATGGGAGGGAGAGAGGAAAAACTGGACAATTAAGATTGTAGTGAGAAAACAATTATTTTATCCAAGGAAAAATTAGGCATATTATGATCAAGGCCTAGGCTGAGCCACATGCTCATATTCAAGCACAAATATAAGAAATTGCATCCACACGAAAAGCCCTGTCAAGGTACTGCACTGGGCCACACTTCTGTGGCGAATGAAAGGTGTTTCTGGTGCTAATAATGGCAAACCCCGCACAAAGTCCATGAGGACGAACCCTGCTTTCATGCAGACAGGCAGGACAGAATGAACTGTCTCTTAAATGTTCTCTTTTTACTTCAGTCTCTCTTGTTGTCATGATTTCTGTGCACGGACACAGATACACACACCACTTCACGCTTCTGACCGAGGGACCTGCAGGGCAGGCACTGTGCCAAGCTACACACTCACTGCAATAAAACTGTCTCAAGAAAGAGGGAGGTAAAGAAAAGGAGACTGAGTGGGATACACATTCAACTGCCATTACAAGTACAAGCGTGTGTTATGTAACTAATATATTCAAGAAAAGTCTCAAAATGAATGGGTGGTCAGTGGCTGACTTCAGGAAGTTTGCCTGCACAAAACAAAAGATTGTTCAAGCATTTAAAAGTTAACAGAAACTCAAATATACAGCTTAGGAACATGGCTAGTGGAGGACATGTTCTTCGTGACAGTAATGGCTAAGTTATAAGTAATACACTGCAAAAAGATCGGTTTGTGGACATTACTGTTGCAACAGAACGACAGCTGCTCCTATTATGTACTTACCTGCTTCTCCAACTTCCCTCAGTGCTACCTCATGGATACACCTCAAACTCTGTGGCAATGTGCAAAAGTAGGAGGTGTGGAGAGCAGAAAGCACCAAATCTCTCTGAGCATGCATGTACATTTAGGACAGTGCTGCAGGGGCAAACAAGCTCCTCCATCTGCCCTTCCTGGACTGCACCAAGTGACTTCCAACAATAACACATACTCTCTCGCACACATCCAGTAAGAAGGGGGAACGGTGGGAAAGCGCTAAGGACACGGCACAAAGGATAAATGGAGACGGGTCCTTAGTGTAACCTTTAGGTTTAGAGTTACAGACCAGTTAGGAGACAGAGCAGCTGGTCTATAGCAACAAATACTGTATGCATAACACACATGGAGAAAACTCTCCAGTGTTTTTTGACATCAGTTCATAGATGAACGGTTCAGACAGAGCTGCTTTACTGTATACAGGCCAAGCAAGATATTGATTTATCACTGCTTTTGTGCATGTTTAAGATAAATGCATAAGGCCCACCATCAGTCTGTTTAAGACTTGTTCCACTGTGTAAGTAACAGCATCTAGAAATGCTAGACGGCTACAATTAGTCCCTTTATTTTCTCAGGTTCTTGTTGGCTGCATTCAAAGAGACCGAAAAACCCTTTCTTCCCAAGGAAAGCAAAAGAAATACTTGAGTCAGGCTGGATAAAGATGGGAGAGAGCAAGAGTTAGGATGAGGGAGGGAGTGAAAATGCTCTGGAGAACGAAGGCGAGCTAAAGGAGGGCTTGTGCTGCCAGACTGAGAAATTGGATAAGGAATGCAGGAGCTTAAAGAAAGAGAGAACAAGGAGCACAAGACTGTGGTGACAAAGGACTGAACATGGATGGGTGTAGAAGAGAAAGCAGTCAGCAAACGCAAACATGAGCACAGAATGTTAGGCCCCGTCAGGAAGGTTTAAGAGCAGAGGGAACAGCGTGACACGATTAATGGCAGGATACGGTATCCTTCACCAGCTTACATCCTCTCCGCTGTTTTCTAGGCATGCTTTCTGAATGGCTGCAGATGGCAGAGGGTTGCGCTAGCCTGCAGAGAGCCATGATAACTGTCATTAACTGGGAGTGTGAGACTAGGAGGACCACTGTGGCTCAGCATTACGAGACTGTCATGTCCGTCCCCTGCAGCCCACGCAAGGGCATGCTACTGGAAAGAAAAGGTCCTAATATCAACTCTGCTTGTGATAGACAGAGTTGGCCAATTGCACAACCACAGCATTGAAGGTATAAGCTGCAGTGTTTGGCATAATAATAATGAGTGTGTAGAAAATTATTAGAATTTAAGCTCAGCACATTGCAGAGGAGACTGGCGGCATCTACTGGCCTTTGTTCAGTATTTTGTAATGTAAGCTGCTGGGTCACATTTTGAAGGAAGCGCCAAAAAGAATCAGAGCTACTATTCACCACACATGGAACAGAGAGCTGAATGAATGAATGGATGGATGGATGAATGAATTGAATTTAGTTAGAATATGTTTATCCACTTGAAGCACATAGAGGAGGAAATGTCAAGGCTTTTCTTTACAATAGGAAGTAACACAGTTTATAGGAAATTAAACCTTTGAAAAGGACCAGCACAGCTAATCCTGTAAGACACTTATTACCCATCATAACCCCCCCCTTTTTTTTATTAGCTTTTTACCATGCATTTTCCACCTAGGCCTTCAATGACCTCCAATCTTATTCAAAACAGCTCTTAATACGATTGGTATAACACCACTGCTACAGAAACCATCAACAATGTACGGATACGCAATAAAACAGGACCTTGCATCCTATCTCACATAGCAAGATGAATGCCATTACTAAAGCAAGAAACTCACTTAGATCGATTCAAAAAGCCTCCTCTCACTCACTCCAGCTGCACACTAGCACCACATACCTACATAAAATCCAGTAGAAACATCAATGTCGACCTAATAAAATGGCAAAAACATACATAAAAAATGTAAATATAATTCATTTTATTCACCAGAACTTAAGAAACAATTTAGAGTTCTCCTCAGTGCCTGTCAACCAAGGTTAGTGCTCATAGTCGCTATCCTGAAATTTTTCCCGGCTGGGTCAGGCTAGCTAGCTCCATGATTGAGTGCACTTTCCTCACAATATCCAGCTTTTCCTTCAAAGTCCGCCGTGAAAGTGACTTTCTAAGAAGATCTCCTACCAAATCGAAATAAAACAAAAATAGCTATCAAAACGTTAACGTTGACAATTTGCTTGTGCAGCTCGCAACTGATGGACATGAACCACTAGCTTGGCTTTAATGTATTTCAAGCTTCAGCCGCCTGCAGTTTTAACTGTGAAGGCCTATAGGCAGATTACTTTGACTCTGGCAACATGTGACAGCTGATTGGATAAAAGCTGTAATGCAAAGTTACACTGCAGGAATCACCACAGCTGAGAAACAGACAAGCTACAAAATGAAATTCATAAAATGTTATTCAGTGATTTTGATAAAGTTTAGGCCAGCAAAGCCTTCTTTGCTGGCCTAAACTTTATCAAAATCCCTGACAGCACACCACTGCTTTTTACATTAGCATAACATTAGGACCACCTGCCTAATATTGTGAAGATCTCCCTTGTTCTTCTTGTGTCCTGTGGTGTCTGGCAACAAAATGCTTTGGGTCCTGTGGGTTCAGCGGAGGAGCCTCTGTGGATCATCATACTTGATCGGTTTGGGATCTAGTGAATTTCGTGATTTTTGAGTTGTTCCTAAACCATTTTTGTGTTCGTGTCTGTGTCAGGCTGCATCCTGCTGGGGATGGCTGCTGCCATCAAGGAGTGTCATTGCTATGGGGTGGGGATGCCTTGTCTGGTCTAGGTGGATGCTACATGTCTAAGTAACAAAAACACGAATGCCAGATCCAAATGTTTCCCACTAGAACATTGGATTATCACAAAGTGGTCAAAGTCATTTACTTCTCCTGTCAGTGGTCATAATGTTATGCCTGATCGGTGTATGTTCGAGCACTAGAGGTGTGATTTGCTGACACATTTTGTACATATATAGTTATTCATTTCTATTTTGTGCCCCGCATGCGATGAAATTATCAATAGTCAAATAAGCTATGGGAATTAATTAACTACAATATCCATTGATATAATACAATGCAGTTCTTCCAAAATGTGTAAAAACTGTTCCTTTTTCCCCTCTATGACGTTAATTTTATAGGTGCACAACTTTACATCCGCTGTCATCACTGTCTGCAGAACACAGGTCCGCAAATTCAGACAAAGACAGTACGTGAGTATGTAAAGAGCCAAGAGAAACTCCACACTGCACTGCAGGTAGAGTCTAAAACAACCGCACACAAACGAGCCCTTAACAACTCTGACACTAAGAAAACAACCATCCACGCATCGCACGGACATAGATGGTTCCCCTCCACTGCTTAAATCCACTTCTTTCATATTCTTGTTCCCAGAGAGGCAGACTTATGTAACGAGTGCTTCACGTTACGCATGGAGAGGTGAATAATTAAATACTCAGCGACGACTTGGCTTGTGCTGACCGAGTCAGTAGGTGGAGTTCCGAGAAAAAGTCAAGACATGATTTTTTTTACACCTTTTTCTCTAATGCATGACTACCACCTTACAGCCTCCCGTGGTATGTCCATGAGTAGGTGAGGAAAATTTCCTGCATGTGGAAAATGCATGATTGAAAAGTGCAAGTGGCAGAAAACATGTATATGTTATTTTGTTTCTACATCAAGATACAATTCATTACATGCTCACCAGATGCCACTGTCCTCCCCAGACATCAGAGTGCTGAAAGCCAGTGTTGCATTGTCAGCTTGTTGGTGTATCAGTGCTGCCTTCCATCTCAGGCTATCAACTACAGCATAGTGATAAATATTAATTCTGCCTATGCAATGCAGCCAGACTTTCAAATAATCGCATATCACACATACACATGCTGTAAACATATTTTCCTCCCCTCCTTCTCATGATGGGAGGGCTTTCCGTGGTGCTGAAGCAGTAGTAAGCCAGGTGCAGGATGCAGTGCTGTCACTGGTGCAGAACACCACACATACTGGAATTCTTCCACTGTGGTCTCACACAAACAAAACGCCAGTCCAGTCATGTGAAGGTTGGTAAAGTCAGGGGAGCTACTTCTTTCTTTCTGCTGCTTCTGTCTTTCCCTGCTGATGGCTTACATAATGGTGTGCAATGTGACAAGTAACCTGGCCCCATGGTAATTTTCCTTTGCTTGGATTTGTGCATTTGTGCAGAGGTAGAGCACACTAAGCTCGTACGTAGCCTGGAGCGCGGAGGAGAAGTGCAGCTGTGGAGATTGGCTTGAGGGATGCTACAGTTCAAATGCTGTCTGAATTTAAGCTTTGATGTCAAATCAACAGCACAGAGTCTATATGTGTAAAAAAAAAAAAACACACAGCAACACACACAACAGCAATCAGAGTGAATCTCAGATGTGTCAATCCTCCATCCATCATTTAGCTTAGTGTCTCTTTAGTGTCTCAAAAAAGAATGGTTGGCTACTCTGAGGGTTGTATCAGTGTGCTTAATGTTCTAAATAATTACATTCACAGTAGTAATAATGGCTATACATTTTAGTTCAGTTTCAATGCAGGCTTTGTATGATCCACCCGAAATACCAAGAATGACCAGTAGGTGGTGGTGGTACATCATACACAGATCAGCCACAACATTAAAACCACCTGAGTAATATTTTGTATATCTTCCTTCTGAGGGTGTCCTGTGGTGTCTGGCAACAGAACGTTATTATTGGGGTTCTTTGGGTCCTATGGCTTGAGGGGATCATCCCACAGATACTTGATCAGTTTGGGATCTGGTGAATTTGGAGGCCAGGTCAACACCTTGTGCTGTTCTTCGTGTTTTTTTAGTTGTTCCTAAAGCGTTTTTGTGTGTGTGTCTGTGTCAGGCTGCATCCTGGTGGTGACGGCTGCTGCCATCAAGGAGTGTCATTGCTATGGGGTGTGGGTGCCTGGTCTGGTCTAGGTGGGTGCTCCATGTCTAAGTAACATCCACATGAATGCCAGGTCCAGAAGTTTCCCAGCAGAAGATTGAATTGTCACAAAATGGTCAATGTTATTTACTTCTCCTGTCAGTGGTTTTAATGTTGTGGCCAATTGGTGTATGTGAGTGTGGTTATCCTAATTGCAAAGACTATGGTGTGATCTCATCTAACAGATTTTCAATCATGAAGATTGTTCAGTATGAATTTGTTTTATATAGTCAGTAAATAACTGTCACTGGTCTAATCTCTGTTCTAAATTTACAAGAAATCCTGAAAAAATATATTTAAAAGAATAACCCAGCCCTGTCAAACAAAAGACAGATATGTCCAGAGCACTCTTGAGCATGGCAGATACTTAATACTACCAAAAACTATTAGCAAAATGACATTATTGCAGCCATTTTACCTCTTACCAAGTGCCACTTAAAGTCTGCGACTGTCCTTGCCTCCATTTATTTTCATGCATTACAAGATGCATGATCGATATGGTGATGCACAAGAGTCAATCACAAGGTAGAGGAGCAAATGTAATACTATCTGGTAACAATTGAAAATGTGTTTTCTTCTATTGTGGGCTAGAATATGTCTTACACAACCTTTGTTTTAAGTCAACCATTGCAGAGTAACTACTTTCTGGAGGTCAGCCGCCTCTGACACACTTCCATGATTGCTCCAGAGATTCTCAGGGGGTCAGTGATGGTAGGCAGTGGACCAAACCTCTTTGAGTACTGTGCTATAATTAGCCCGAGTTCCTTTAATACATCTTCTTTTACTATTTAACATAATAATGCAATGTTTATAATGAAAGTATGAAAAACATCGGCGTACAGTTGTTAATGTCATATTTACTCACAGTATATGAACTACTACAGCTAACTGAACAGCGACTGTCCGTGTCCCTCCCCTTTAAGAGACTCTTCTCTGTGTTTCACACTAGCCACAAGAAGGATTGGTTCCTTCTCCAACGCCCCTTTATTGCCTTGGCAACATTGACTCTCACTCCAGTTACTAGGAAGCAATAGGATCGCTAGTGAGTTGCTGATCTTATGAGAAATACAGATCCCTATGAGGTGTGACATTTCAGAGGCCATCCTTTAGTCCAGCCATAGAAAAAACACATCCCGCTCACGCCCCACTAAAACCAACCAGTCTTGGGACATGTATAGAATCCTGCCAGGGTTGTCATTGTGGTTGTTTAAACAGGGAACCAGGGATGGGCAGTTCACCTCTTACTTTAATATTTCCCAAACATCTAAACATTAAATCTGTATTTACTGCATCTTAAAGCAGAGTAGAACCATATCTGTAACGGTCCAAGCTTAGTTTATGAGAATTTTTCAAAGCCAGCATGTTATATTGCTACAGTGCGTAGTGAAGCTTCACTATGAAATATGTAATGCGATTTTTCTAAATGGGGAAAATAAACTGCTATCACTTGGTTTGCTATTGAGCTTTCGCTTAACAACACGCCTTTTGGGTCAAAATTGTCTTTTATCCCTTAATGTAATGATAAGATCTTGTACAATATGTTGCACATACATATAACCACAGAAACCAATGGGTATGGACATGATACCATGTGTACCGTGTAAATAACTGGATTTTAAATAGAAGCCCGTGTTAGTTTCACATGTACAGAGGTTAGATACACTGAAGGAGAAGTCAAGGGAGCCGTGTGGAGGTAGATGGGTGGAATAATTGGGCAAATAGTTTGGGTGGAAAAGATAGAGCCTGAAACTTGAGAGCTCACTGTCATTTGTATGCTTAGCACACAGGGACTCTCTTAGTCCTGTTTAGATTTCCGCACGGTTGTTTATTCTGCTCTAATTCAAGCCCTTGCAGCCTGTGTGAGGGCTTGACTTCCTGCTCAGTGGTCCAGAAGCACTGCAGCAGCACCTGGGCTTGCCTTTGCCAAGGATCCCAGCAACCCCCACCCCCACCCCGCGAGACACTTGGGATGATTAAATGCTGCATCCAGAATCGCACCATCTAACTGCAGAACCGTGCACCTCTGTCATTTTTTTGTCAGCTTGCACATATACCCTGATCTTAGTGCGCACACGCATGCATATACTGTATGGATGTATGTGTTGAACTATTCAGATTCAGTGCTGGTACAACTTTTAACCCTCTTGTTACCAAACTAAGAGCTTGGC
>JASGAT010355302.1:0-13211 GCA_030220025.1 Chelon auratus | reverse complement strand
CAACATAACTGCAGTCACGTCTACTTCTAATCACACAACAGATTACAGCACAACTACAGTCACACCTTCTGCCATTAAAACAACTGAATCCAACATAACTACAGTCACACCTTCTGCCATTAAAACAACTGAGTCCAACATAACTACTTTTACATATTCTCCCATTAACGCAACCAAGTACAATGTCAATACCATTTTACCTCCTGCCATTAACACGACTGAATCCAACATAACTACAGTCACACCTTCTGCCATTAACACAACGGAGATCAACGTAACTATGGCTGGACCATCTGCCATTAACACAACAGATTACTACACAACTACAGTCACACCTTCTGCCATTAACACACCGGAGTTCAACGTAACTTCAGTTACACCTTCTGCCACTAACACAACTGAATCCAACATAACTACAGTCACACCTTCTGCCATTAACACAACTGAATCCAACATAACTACAGTCATGCCTTCTGCCATTAACACAACAGAATCCAACATAACTACAGTCACACCTTCTCCCATTAACACAACCACGTACAATGTAACTACCGTTCGACCTTCTGCCAATGGCACAACAAAGTATAACATAACTACAGTTATGCATTCTCCTAATCAGACAGCAGATTACAACACAGCTACAGTCACACCTTTTGTCAGAAACACAACAGAGTACAATGCAGCTATTGTTGAAACTTCAGTCATTAACACAACTGAATCTAACATAACTACTGTCACACCTGCCGTTAACAGAACGGAGCAGAACGTAACTACAGTTAAACCTTCTTCTAATCACACAACAGATAACAACACAACTACAGTCACACCTTCTGTGAATAACAAAACTGAGTCCAAGATACCTGTTATTACACATTCTCCCATTAACACAACACGGTACAACACAACTGCAGTTACATCATCTACTAATCACACAAGAGATTACAACACAACTACAGTCACACCTTCTGCCATTAACACAACAGAGTACAACAAATTTACAGTCACACCCTCTGTCATTAACAGAGCAGAAAACAATGTAACTACAGTTACACCTTCTCCCAATCCCACAAGTAAGTACAATATAACTACCATTACACCTTCTGCCAAACACACAGCAGAGTCCAACACAACTATAGTCACAACAACAACAAACAGCGACAGGACGCCAACCAACAGTTTAGTCACAAGTAACACAACAGTTAGCACATTCATCCCATCTCCATCATTGCACAGCACAACTTCACCCAGAAGCAATTACACAACAGTCTACAATGGAAGAGCAACAGCCATCAACTACACAACAGTTAGCCCATTTATAACATCTCCTAATTACACATCAGCAGCTATAGCCAGCAACAGTCACAGTACAACTACATCCGGTAGCAGTTACCAAGTACCAAATCATACCAAAATATCAAGTAACACAGCAACTACCACAGTTTCATTGGGCCCTTCTGCTGCTACTACTCCTACTACTGAATCTAACAATCAAACTGCGGCAGTTAGCAGGACCACTGTAACGCCTGGGGAAACGCAGCAGAACACAAGAGTGTCTACAGCTGCTACAGAAGTTATTGAAACAACCACAAAAAATCCAACAGTGGAAGATAACTACACCACATCACCTATAGTAGCTCTACCAAACAACCATGCTACAAATCACACTACAGTGAGTGTAGCTGAGTCAGCTGCCACGGGCATCCAAACAACCAAAAGACCAGGGGTCAAGTTAACAACAACAACTAATGGGTCCATTGTTACCACTACAACTGCAACCACAACTACTGAAACTCCTACAACTTCTACTACTACTACTTCGCGTGATCCATCCCATATAAACACTACTACTTCAAAGGTTTCCTTGACTACAACAACAGCTCTCCAAACCACCAAGCTCAACAGCCCAACCAAAAGTACCACAGTGACTAGTATGTACAGTTCATATTTCAAGATTTTTATTTATTTTTTTAAGTTCAATTGAAGCTTGCTTTAGACTAATGACTTTTACTGTGACTTCTCATCAAGGTGCTCGAACTACTTCCATAACTACCATAGAGACAACTAAAAGTGAAGAACAGAAGGTGGAACAAGCAAACGCGTTATTGAATCAAACATATGATGCGTCTCAGCTCAACTCCTCTGGGGTGAATCCACTGATCTTCTCAACTGTTGGTCAGACTTCTGAAATGTTGGACAAACTTTTTGACAAACTTTCTGTAAATCGATGGATGTTGCAGGTGGGGCAGTTGGTGGGTAAGCTGGAGAAGCTTCTTGACGGTCCTACTGTCTCTCAGGACCTAGGGCAAAAGACCGTCAATGTCATCAGCAACCTTATGGACGGTGACTCAGCGGCAGTGTCTTCATCGGCTAACAGGTTCGACTCACATGCCTCTAACACAAACACATGCACTCACAAATTGGATTTTCCCATCATGTTTCTGTCGTCTTTCCTGGTAACAGGCTGATCCGTATGGTGGATGACCTGGGTCTCAAGCTGGCTGTCACTAATGAGACAGAGATCCTCTCTTCAGCCTCACTGGTTCTGGCAGTCAGGAGAGTGGATGGGACCAAATTTCCATCAACTTCAATTGATATTTTTAACACAAATAATGTCCAGGTAGCACAAATAAGAATAAAGTCACATATAGTTTCTTGAGTGCCTCATATACTGTAACAATAACTTGTTTGGACTGATTTATTGTTTTTATGATGTGTGATATGGAAATGTCTTTTTATACTTATTAACAATAAAAACAGACAAAAAGACAATTATGAGACATGGCTATTTAAATAATTACTATGTATTCCTATTGTTCATGTTGGAGAGACTGAGTTTAGGGAGGAGGCTTTATGAAAACAGTTGGATTTTAGTGGCATATTTTTATATGCCACTAAAATTCATACAAATCTTACCTTTATAAGAAAAGTATTTAACTCTGACAGCTGCAGTAGTTCAGATTCTGCATGTAGGTCTGACAACAAGCCATATTCTCAGATAACCTCTAATAATACCTATTATAAGTATATCCTTAGTGTTTCTGGTCATTGTGCTCCATTACTAACACTGCTAAAGTTCACTCTTATTTTTTATTCATTATTTATATTTATGAATGAATGAATCTTTGCCACAGATGGAGCAAAACATGCTGCCTTGAGTTTCAGATGGCACCAATGATAAATTCCAAAAATCCACTCACGAACTCCACCCGTGTCAAGGAGAATTGTGCAGTTAATAGAGTTTGGATCACTTTTGCTAAAACTAATAAATTAATACAAATAACAGAGGCTCTTGTTAGAGGTCAGCAGTTTCAAATATTGTGACATAAAGTGACAACCATGTATTATATTACTTTAAACAGATGATTGGAAATCCCTCTTATTTGCTGTTTTTTTGTCCACCCAGATCAGTGGACCCAACAGGTCTCAGTTCAAGAGTTCAGTCTCTGCACTTGGGTCGGTCTCCCTGCCCTCATCCCTCACAGCCGGTCTCAGTCCAGAACAGAAACAGCAGGCCAACAGAATCCAGTTCACTTTCTACACTAACAGTGTTTTCTTCCAGGTACTCTCTTACTGTCACATTAAGACATGTCTGACAAAAAAAGAATAACTAATAAAGTATTATTTAAATGATTGTACGCACACTGTATATTTAAATAAAAACGTCCTTATGTTTGCAGGATGCTTCATTGACTAACGAAACCCTCGTCAGTCCAGTTCTGGCCTCCAGTGTGGCCAATCTGTCAATCAGCAACCTGAGGGACAACGTTACGCTTACCATCAGAAACAGCAACCCTATACATGTAAGTATGCAAGAGATTTGGCAGTGCACCATTGAAGACCAATTATAATGACAATAAAACTTTTAGTCATTTTTAAAAAGAGCATCTGATGATTTTTCTCGAAGTATAAGTTCATCTGTAAGTTACCAAAAGCTGGAAAAGAGTCTCCTGTGATGATTTTCTCCTTTCTTATTTTCTCATTGCTGCTCATTTGAAGGCAAACTACGTGGCCTCCTGTGCATTTTGGGACTTCAGCCAAAATGGTGAGTACAAAACTGCTAATCACGGTCTGTTAAAATTCAATTTGGTCTGGGTAGGAATACTTCTTCATGTGGTGCTTTCCATTCTTCAGGTGGTAGAGGAGGCTGGAGCCGCGCAGGCTGCAGTGTTGTCAACACCACTTCTGAAGAAACAACCTGCAGCTGCAACCATCTCACAGCCTTTGCAATACTGCTGGTGTGCATTTGTGTGTTGATTCATTTTTTAAAATTGTAAAAAAGAAATCCTCTGCACTTGTCATGTTTGTATGTCTTGTGTGCATTGTCCACGATACAGGATTTGCCCAGACAGGTGATCGACCCTCTGCAGGTTCAAATTCTTACTTTCATCACCTACATCGGCTGTGGAATCTCTACTGTTTTTCTTGGTGTCACTTTGATTACCTATCTTTTATTTGAGTAAGAATTCATATCTTTACCAAAGCACAGACTACCTAAATTGTAGCATTTCAAAGCTTCAATAAAAATGTTTCATTTCTAATTTGCAGAAAACTGTTACGGGATATTCCAGCCAAGATCCTGGTCCAGCTCTGCCTGTCCCTCCTCCTCCTCAATCTGGTCTTCTTGATGGACGGCTGGCTGGCGAGCTTTGAATCTGTCAGGCTGTGTGTTAGCACTGCCTTCTTCCTGCACTACTTCCTACTGTCAACGTTCACCTGGGCGGGGCTTGAGGCCCTGCACATGTACCTTAGCATCATCCGGGTGTTCACTCCATACCTAGGCAGATACATGTTGAAGTTCTCGCTGATGGGCTGGGGTAGGAACCTTCAGCTGAGTTGCAGATATACTGTATTTCATAATGCCTGCAATAATTTGCACAAATTAACAGATTTTTATTTTACTTTTAGGCATTCCTCTTATTGTGGTGATTGTTGTGATATCAGTGGACGTAAACAACTATGGCCAAGTTACATATGGAAGATACACAAATGCCACTTCAAATGACTTGTAAGTTATATGTAAATATACATGATTTCTTCTCTACAGTAAAACATAACCTAGTTTAGTGTTAAATGTTTTTAACTTATCCATAATCTTCTTCTAATTCTATATTCAAGACATTTACAGGTCAGAAAACAAGAGTAGTACTTCCCCGGCTCCACTTCCCCTGCCCACAAACTTTGTGGTGGTCTGGAATCTCTCCATTGGGAACTGATTACACTTTGGCCAGTCAAATCATTTGGACAGGCTTTATCCAGTGACGGACAGATGACAGCGACATAGTCATACGGGTCAACTGAGAACATGTAGCTGAATTTGTTTTCAACAAATTGGCTTTGATTGGTTGTAGAACTACCCAATTGCGGGCAGCCGTATCTAGCTACGCCAGGCTATAAGTGTAGCTACCATTGGGTCAAAACATCTTCAAAATGGCTGCTACCATTATGTGAAACACTACACACTAAACCAGTTGGGAAGCATAATTGGCAGACATTTGGACTCACACTCTATTACTGGGTTATGTATCTAGCTTTTTGAAGAAACTGTGTTTTTGCACCTATTCACCTATTTCCAAAGAGCATGGAGGTCAAGACTCCATCAAGGCTTGTAGTGTATGGAACAATTTTATTAGACCTATGTGCTTTGGCTCATGGGCTAATCCAGGTTTGCCAAAACGTGTTGGTATAACAAAGGGTTGCAGACTCACCGAACTCTCATCAAAGAACTGCAGGCAACGAAGGCTGATTGTGACATTGTCACATGGACAAATTAGGAACAGCAGTTACTTTTATTGAAAATTTGACATCAATGTCTTCAATGTAATTTTTGCACTTTGCATATTATTCCCATGGGCCAGATGGGACCCTCTGGTGGGCCGGTTTTGGCCCCCGGGCCACATGTTTTACACCCCTGATCTAGTCAGATTGTTATTCTTCTTTTAAAGCCAATAAACTTTCAGCTTCTCCCGTCTCATGTGTCGCCCTGTAGCTGCTGGCTGCGTAACGACATCGCCTTCTACGTGGGCGTGGTGGCCTACTTCATCCTGATCTTTATCCTGTGCCTGCTGGTCTTCATCACGGTCATGGTCCAGCTGGCCCGGATCAAGAAGCAGAACCCTCACAACCAGTCCCCCAACAGGGGCATGATGACCGATCTGCGCAGCGCCACTGGCCTCGTCCTCCTGCTCGGCCTCACCTGGGGGTTCGCCCTGTTCGCTTGGGGACCCCTCTACTTACCCTTTATCTACCTTTTCACCATATTGAACAGTCTGCAAGGTGAGATGGCAAAATTAGATATCCCCATACTGATAATGATAGTGATGAATGACAAGTACATTGCCCAAACCATGATACGTATAACCTAGATGCTGCGCTTCTACTGTTTAATGTGTCCTGTGTAGGTTTCTTTGTCTTCGTTTTCCACTGTGCTTTGAAGGAAAATGTCCGCAGGCAGTGGAGAACTTATCTTTGTTGTGGAAAGATGCGACTTGCTGAAAACTCAGGTGGGTCACCCAAACATGTTCTTATCCTTCTGATAATTTGTCTGGCACTTGGTGGTCACCGTTAGTTGATTCTGTATTCATCACCTGCTATTTCCTGTCCTTGGACATTGCTTGTATTAATATCATTTACTATATCTAAAGATGGCTAAAAACGTAAGCATTCTTTAAGGGCTACCAGCTTGTCAGCGCCTGGCTATTTTAAAAAATTGTGAATAGAGGTGTGAGGGTGAATGGAGCTGGTGACGCCCAGGCAGACAGCTAGTGACTATCCCTAAATTATATGTAACATGACTTTCTGCTGTCTTGGGGGGGGGGGGGGTTGACTCACTTTCGGAAGCAGCCTCAAGTGGCCTGGCTTCAACACCAGAGATCGCTGATTTACATTACATGCCCTCCAGTATCACGGTCATGGGGCATTTCCTGATTTTTATCATGTCTGGAATATGTCTTTTTTTTTGTTACCGGGATTAGACAGTATATACTGGTCAGCCACAACATTAAAACCACTGACAGGAGAAGTAAATAACACTGACCATCTTGCAACAATACAAACATTTGTACCTGGTATTCATTAGACATGTACCACCCACCTAAACCAGACCAGACACCCCCACCCCATAGCAATGACACTACTTGATGGCAGCAGCCATCCCCAGCAGGATGCAGCCTGACACAGCACACACACAAAAACGGTGTCAAGGTTGACCTGGCCACAAAATTCCCTAGATCCCAAACTGATCAAGTATCTGTGGGATGATCCACAGAGGCCCCTCCCCTCAACCCATAGGACCCAAAGGCCCCCACTAACAACACTGACCTAACAAACATTGCTAAGGAGAGGCTTAGTCCAGTTAAAACATAGCTGAGCTGCAGATAAAGTTATGCCACACAGAAAGCTTGATCAAATACAAATGTCTGCAGAATGGAGTCGGACGGCCACCCACAACAACAAGAACGCTTCGCTCGTTCTACCATCCTCCACAGATCTCCGGTTCATGTCCCGGAGCCCTTCTGTTGGCAGCGACGGCACCAACAGCAGCGGTATGTTGCGCAAAACCCGACCAGCCTTTCTGTTCGGCACGAATACTAACAGATTCTGTATTTGTCCCCCTCAGGCTCCGTGTTTGCGGACAGCGGAATATCTGACGGCGCCAACAGCGACGTTGTCCTCAACGAGATCCACAGGAGAAATCTGCATCAACAAGGCGATGCCTGACGACTGCGCCAAGCATCCGTTTCAGTTTGATTACAGTAATTATCTGCTCCGAGAGAGTCGACAGTCAGATGTTGGTGATCTCCTGGAGCTCGAGTAAACAAAGAAAAAAAAAAAATGACTTGAGCAGATGTGCACAAAATTAAAGCTTTAAAGGTATAATGATGGACAAATGAAGAACCACTGAAGAACATTTGGGGGCAGTGCAAGGTGATATCATTTCTACAGTAGAAATAATGAAAGAGGAACATTAGCAGAGGTTTGTGTCTGACTGAAGTAATTATTTCACTGTTCTTGCTGTGACTCAAATTGCGTAGCTTGTTTCACAGCTAGTGCTGTAGTTGTAAATATGATCTTAATATTATTTTAACGGTGTGAGAAGGTTAATGAAGACAGAAAATACATTTTATTAGTCGTCTAATAGGCACAATAACAGGCACAGATAGCTTAGGGTCTATTTTCAAGTCTTTTGGTATATTTTTTTAACATAATGAAGACATTCTCAGTGTTTTTTTTCAATACTGCACTAACCTTTATCTTTATATATTTTAGTAGAGAGTTAAAGGCTCATCCTGGATGTGTCATATAGCGCTTTGTGATGGGACGGATTCTCTTAATAGAGGAAAGGTGGATCAATGCAAAATGTGGTCATGCCAAATTCAAATACTCTACCTTAATGCGGTGCAGGTCACAAGCTGGAGTATCTGAGGATGCAGTTCTCCCTTAATGCGAGGTTCTGTTTCATTCACTAGACTACAGTGTTTTGATTATTATTTGATTATCTTAGAGCTTTGGCTTTTATGCAAAAAGGACATGAGGCGTGATCAAGTGGCAGAACTGGAGCGCGATCAAGTTTGAGGATTTATTTCCGGACAGATTCTGCTGAATGTCCTTGTACAAGAGCACGCACACACCATGAAAGAGAGGATAATAAAACTTCCACTCATTACCTGTCTAGTTGTAGCCTTTTTTTTTTGGCGTCTTGTGACTTTCACATCTACATGACACCTTTACATCTTTAATCAAACCCTTTCAATGGAAAAAAAAAAACTGTAATCACTATCCCAGCAGACTCCTCTCGTCGCCGTGTTGTGTAACCTTCAGGAGAGCGCCTCACGCCTACCCGGCGTCGGCTCGACCGCCAGCCTGTCAAGGTCAGCCCCAGAGGTTGGCAGCAGCTGGCTATTAAAAGTTCTGCTTGAGTTCAGATCTCAGATCGGCGTGACCTCAGACGAGAGCCACATGAGAGGGCGACGCTGTGTGAATAATGGGAGGGTGGTGGAGCAGATGTTACAGTGATGAGCATGAACCACATCAATGCTGTTCATTCCTGAATGTCCAGTAATCAGTGATAATCAGTGAGTTTCATTGTTAACTGTGGTCAGGGTCCTGTTTAACAGCTCAGAGGCTTGATGAATTAAAAATTTGTACCTTTAAAAGAGCTGTAAGAAATGTATTAATACAGTCCATATGCTCTGTACTGCCACATCCATAGTGAGTTTTATTATGTGTGCAAACCTGGGTAACAAAACATTAACTAATACCAGGTAGATCCTCTATTTGCTCTAAAACAGCCTCAGTTCTTCTTCATGTATTCCCCAAGTTGCTGGAAACTTTCCCAAAGACGCTGAGACGTGTTAAAAAACATTGCATCATATATTGAATCCATGCTGCAAACCTCCTGTTCAACCACATCAAGGCCTTCTACTGGGTTCAGATCTGGAGACCAAGGAGTCCACTGACATGTCCATGAGACCAGTTTGACTTTTGCTATGTGCCGTGGAGCCAGGCTCTGACTTTCAAACCAGCATTGATTGGAACCAAAGGGCACAAGTGTCCAATAAAAAAACATTCCCCCGCACTATTACACCAACAGCAGCGGCTGCAATCTGGACTGTTGACACAGGGAGGGTTAGCTCCATGGATTTATTATGACCTTCAATCTGAAGCCTCAGCAGAAATGGAGATTTGCCAGACCAGGTTACCGTTTTCCAGTATCCATTTATCCAGGACTAGTTCACACACAGAGGTGATCCTAGAGTCTATTAGGGCCCTTTGGCAGAAATTGCCAAATAACAATTATTAGCTTGTTTTCCGCCTCTAGTTTTTTTTTTTTAAATTGACAGGTAAAACTCTGACACTATGAGTATTACAGACAAAAAAACAACAACAGTGGTCATGAAATATTATGATGCTTTTGGAAGTTATTTTATTCAGATGTCTCTCCCTCATAGGTAAGAATATTCAGTTTGCTATTTAGTAATATCATTATTATGAAACACCATTTTCTGCCTCACTTACCACTGTCTTGATTCTCTTTCTCATTTTCCACTGCTGTAGTTTAAAGCTCATCAGCCCTCCGGGAAGACCACTACTACCCTGAGGCCCCAAGCATTTGCCTGTTTTGCCTGTTGACAAGCTGCGTCTGTGTTCATACATGGCTATTTAACACTAAATACTTCAAATATGTACTTGTTGGATGTGCTGCACTGATAACTGTCATGGTCGAGGGCCTTTTCAGCTGGTCTTACTTCCTGTTTTGGTTACCACCTGCATTTCCTGCATTTAATCACTCACTTGCTTTTCTCTACTAGCAGGCAGATTGCCTTCATACTTATAGTTCCCAGTTGACTTTCTAGTTTCATGCACTGGACTCTTCAGATACAACTTTTTGCCCTTTCCTTGAATCTTCGTGGCTTGCTTATTGTCTTCTGCAACATCAAATCACCTTGTAAACCTTGCCTCCCTCGTCCTATGTTTGGGTACTGTTTCTCAACATGGTTACGGATGATGCCTTATTGTAAAATGTTCATGTTTTGTCACTTTTATCATATAATGCCAACGCAATTTGTGGCAAAAGAGATTTATTTTAAAAAGTCAGAAGAAACAAAAAACACTGATATTACTTTTTTTTGAACATCTTTAGCTGCAGGATGTCAGATTCCTTTTTCTTGTGATAAACAGGAGTGACCTTCTACAACTAAGTGGATAGGACCTGTTCTTATCACAACTATTCTCTGTGTCTGTGGAATTTGTTTGTATTTATTGTTGTAGCAATGAAATTGGGCTGCTATCTTAGTTCAGTTTTCTCTTGACACAAGATCTTGATCTCAATTAGACTTTTACCAGGTAAAGTGAGGATTAAATACGTCAGTGTAGCATCTGTCTAAAGCATTATAGAAGGAGGATAATTTGTCGTGATGCTGTGCAGGCTCAAAGGTCTTCCACCAGATGTCAGTGTAATCCCACACCATTTTCAGTCCCATCACAACAGCTCTTATCGAACCTTTATTCCTGATCTGATCACAGCCTTATAAGAAGCGTGCAGCTTTACTGCAGCGATTTGACATTTCATTATTGCCTAGGGAAATCTCAGCAGCGGCTTCTGAATAAAATGAAAACTTCCAACTTTAACCAGCAAAACATTTAAATTACAAGCTTGCTACTGCCACTATACTACTTTTCCCCAGGCACTACCCAAGTGGCAGCCCACTGCTCAGAGTGTACACTCTCCTGAGTGAACAAATAATGGATGAGTCAAATCCAGAGACAGAATTTCCCCATGAGGGTTAAATAAAGGAATAATACTATTCTTCTATTTCTAGTTCTAGTTCTATAAAGGAATGCCGTCACTAAAAAAAAATGCAGCTGGGACATCCATTAATTTCCCTTCAGATTTTTTATGTTCATGCATTTGTTGTTTTTACATGTGTGATGTGTTTCTGTCAGATTCAATATCCCACCTTCACAACTAGCAGAGTGGCTGCAGACTAAATGCGGCATCATCTGGTTCACTGGACTAATTAGCTCGCAGATTTTACTAACTAATCACACATCATTCGAGGGAGAATATTTTTTTGACTTGTCTGGAATTTTAATTAGGTTCGAAGGTTAACTTTTAGCGCAGCTGTGCCGTGGAGGAGTAGCTTACACGCTTTTACGACCTGAATATTGATGGCACCGTGGGAAAAGAGTGAGAGGGGAAAAAACACACTGGTGCACCAAATTCAATTTAATTTTTACTTGGTATGTTTCAGGATACCTCTCAGAAAAAATATGCATAAAGTTAATTTATAAAGGACTGACCCCCCTTAACTCACAGTCACATGGAAATCTGTGTCCTTGTCGTCTGGTGTTGCAGGCCATCAATATTTACTCAAATGAAAGATTGCAGCTTTACATCTTCATTCATGCACAAAACATCACTCCAGCAGTCTTTCATTTTGTTTAAATTAGAGTGCATGAAACTCTACAACTGTTTTATTATTATTATTATTATTTTAATCCCCCCCATGCTCTTTATTTATTTAAGCAAATTTAAAGTTTAAGAGCCCAGATAACCTGGTTGTATGCTGAAGGGTTCATCATTTGCACCTCAGCGGCTGTTTGATGTTCAGATTACCCTCCTGATGTGAAGACTGACTCCTTGCAAAGGTTTAGAGTCTACAAGGACTTTTTCATATGTTACGTACAGGTGGGTTTAACAGACTGGTGGGAAAAGCGTGCCGTAACTATGGGATATTGCAGCCTGCAGTCTTCAGATTGCAATATCTGGAATTACATCATCCAGCTTATTTTATTTTACACACTGAGACAGCGAGATATTAGTTCCTTTCATTTTGTGAAATGATAGATGGCTGGTATTCTGCCCTTTCCACTGAATCTGTTGATTTTAACATTCTGACAGATGTATTAAGTCTGTAGCCATCTGCCATATCATATAAAATTATTTATATTCACACTGATCATCATCGTTGTAAATGTCCTACTGTGGTTCTTCACTTGCTTCCCCAGACCATACTCAAGTATGTTTGAGCCATAGACGGTAGAAAAAAAAAATTGACGACCTGTCTCATTTCCTCCCATTCTGCTAAGTGATGCTTAAACTCCGGGGATACGGACGCGGCCATCTTGGGAAATTGGAGTCTGCGCACTACTGACTGAGAGTGGGGCCACTTTAACGATGACCCACCCAAACTTCAGCCAGAGACTCGCTCGTATTTGCGTTTAATTAATACTGACTTAAGCACAACTGCTCTTTTGGAGGTTTTAAATGGACAAACTATCGTTATGTAGCCAGGATAAAAAAAAGTGTGATAATTAAGAAAAACCTTTATTAGTCCCGCAATGGGGACTTTATTTTAGATAAATAAAAAATGCTTGTTATGCGTTGTTCCATTATGAAAAACATATGATTCACGTGGTATTTCATAAAAGAGTTAAAACGTAAAAGTATATGTATCTTGCATTAGTATTGCAATTTATTGTGATGCGTGTAGAAGGAAGTTCTGATTGAGCCTGAAGTATAAGTTTTCTATAGACGAATCCGGCGAAACTACCGGAAGTAAGCGGGCGCCATAAGTGAGCTGTTGCTGGGTAGCGTTGCGCCAGTGCCTCCTATTGGTTTTATAATGTCGAGTGGGAAAACATGTTCCGTTGTAAATTGTTTCAATAGCACAATTCAATATAACTTTCCCATCCTTCCTCTGCAGAGTTAT
>JASGAT010355294.1:0-14827 GCA_030220025.1 Chelon auratus | reverse complement strand
AAAAAAAAAAAAAAAAACTTGTTCAGGATCTGTCAGGTTATTAAATGTCAATATTTGCAACAGTATTATCAGGGAAGCGTGGCAAGTTTGCCAGTTGATAAGGATGAATTTGTAAACCCGTCACGATATCAGACACCAGCAATGAGTGCTGATTTTCTGCAGCCGAGTGGGATAAATGTAGTGTAAATCTGCCTTATTATCCTCTGATGTGTTACTAGCTTTTCTTTGTCAGTGCCCATCGACAGTGTGTCGAGTTGGGCTTGCTGCCATGGTCAGCTTGATGAACACCCTGTGAAGCACTCTCTGCTGTCCCCGCTCGCTGTATGAAAAGTTCAAAGTATTTCACTTGTCCACCAATTTTCATTATCAGTGGGGTGGACATGTTTTTTGTGAGGGGGTTGTTGTCATCTCTGGTCCAATCCTGGATCGATGCCTGAGTCATCACGCCGTCGTGGAGCCATTATTTGGCAGAACGCTGACAAATTATATATCTAATACATAAATTCATGAACCTGCCGTCATATGTAGTGTGGATAATCGGAACGGGCAGAATGTCCTCCTGTCTCCTGATTGTTTCGTGGAATGAGATGATGTTTGTTTTTCTGTAGCTGCACTGTTTGTCTGTGGCACATGCGACAGGCTGTGAGTCTGTGGGTGAGCCTCAGACCTCCACTCTTCAGGCCAGTGTAAATAATCATCGAGGAGCGCCCCTGTTCGATGCATTAGATGTGTTGGCCTCGGCCAGCAGTCTTCATTAGTGCTACCACGCCTCGCTTTCGCCAGCCAACTCCTGACTTTGCTCTCTAACCCCCTCAGCTGCCTCTCACTTCCATCATCCCAGCGTAGACATGGCGCTCAGTAACAAATTGCTGTAATAAAAGAGATTATTAAAGGGTGCTCTATGTTTTAGGATATAGGACTGGGCTATTTTTCTAGGAAATAATCTCTTATTCTCCTCCCTTTTAGCTTACTCTGCCTTCTTTCTTTGTCTCGCCACTGGCTTTCCTCTCTCCACTTCGCTCCATTTCTCATTGCCATTACAGGCTTTATGGGTCTGAATGTTGATGACAGTCGGGAGTGTGGCGGACGGCCAAGAGCAGGGAGAGGATGAAGAGATGGAGGAGAGGAGGTAGAGATGGAGGGAGGGGCGGCGGGTGGCGAGAGGGACGGAGATTTGCAAACAAATTTAATAACTAGCCTGCAGAATGGAATCACTTTGCTAGCTCCAGAATTGCTCACCTCCCTGAAAGTGTGAGTGAGGAGCGGGATATTGAAAAGAGAGAGGGCGGGGATGGGGAAGGGCAGATGCTGCATTAAGGGCTGGAGAAAATTTGAAACGTGTCACATCAATTTCAGCCAACACAGTTATCGGGGGTGGTGTTTGCTTTACACCTGAATACTTGGGTGAAAGGGAGAGAAAAAAGGCAGGGGGTGGGGAGGAGGGCAGGAGAGATTGAAAGTGAGGATTGGAGAAAGGCAGGAGATAGAGTTAAAAAAAGAAGGAAAGCGAAAGGGAGATGGAAGTCGATGATTCAAATGTAGCTAACGTCAAGGACCAGCTTCTTACCGTGAGAACATGTGACTGAGGAGAAAGTCTAATCAGAATATAATGAATGTAATTTGAACCATTGGATTCTGTTCTCTTGCAAAGAACAACATTTTGAACAAAATAAAAACATAATCAGCCAACATCTTGTTCAAAGGGCTCCTAAATAAGCCTCATTATCCCTGATCAGTGAGTTCTCAAAATCATTACGATTGTCATTGTCCTGGTCCGTCAAGGACTCTGTGCGATGCCTTATTGCTGCAGCATCAATGAAAGGAGGTTCTAATCAGTGTTTTTTTTTTTCTGAATAACTGCCATTCAATAAAAGATGGTGCTATTTAGCCAAGTCAGATTTTACCATCATCTCACTTATATATTTAAAAATTTCTTGAAGAAATCTTATGCAGTTACAGTTACATACGTCAGCCCAGCCCTACATCAAAGTTTTTACATGAGTACATCTCTCTTCACATTGCATTCCACATTATAAGCTCTCACTTTTAAACCTGGCACCTCAGGTTACCGTACACCATCAAAAGATTTTTTTCTCTTCCTCTGCTCTCAGGAGCTCAGATGACTGCTGTTACAAAAGTAGTAATGATCCGGCGTGGCACATATTTATGAAAGGTTGGATGGAATCAGAATTAAATAAATAAAGGTTTTCTGAACGGGTCTAATTTCCATTTCAAAAGAGACAGAGTGGTTAAATTATTCTCTCATCTCTTTTTGAAAAACTGTATTTTTATTTATTTATTTATTTTTAAAAAAGGGGTGTTTTTTTCTTAATTGCCATGTCTGGGTAAAAGCTTTATCGTTTTGTGTTCTGATGGCCCAAGGCATACATAATGTTTTTTGGAACGTGTTATTTTCCCAACATCTGACTGAATTTCTGTTAAATAATATTCATTGATGGCCTGTTTGTATCGTCTCTCGGATTCACGGTTATAATGAATGGGTCATAGTGCTCAGGATACCGTTTTAAAATCTGAAGAAAATGTTGCTGATGCTCCGTCATTTAACCTCTTGCCTTCCAGAAGTGAAGTAAGTGAAGTTGTTAAATGACTGCCGTTGAGAGGATTTGGACCATTAGGCTTCAGTGAAGTCGACTAGTCGGCTTGTTGACTTCACTGCTGTGCTGTTGTGGGTACAACTCCTAACGGATACAGAGTAAAACAGGATGTTGCATTGACAGATATCTCATAAACCAAGATGAATGCCTCACTGAAGCAGCATACTCACTTGTCGAGTTGGCGAAAAGGTATTTAATTAACAAAAAAGACTAGACTTAAAGCGCTGCAGACCTGGCAGGAAATTCCAAACGTGATGAAACAAAAATTTCAATGAAACATAATCTATGACAAAGGGCGCTACACATGACAAGACAAAAACTACGACTAGACACACTTAGATACACCTCTGTCATCTAATGGAATACTCTCCCTCTTTCTGAGCTCACTTTTACAATTACAGCATCTAAACCATCAAATATTTATTGTATTCATGAAACCATCCCAACAAAATAGTTTAGGGTGTTTTTTTGATTAATTAACAATGCCTCTTATATTCAATCACTACAGCAGCTAACTCACCTGTGATACAACAACTGCTGTCACTAACAGCTTTATTTGTATTCATCATCAAACTGCCCTGTAACTTTATTAGCTATACTGTATTTGTATCACCACCATATTCTACATGTACGTTTTAGTCAGATGTATGTATCTATGACAGATGTATGTTTATCTCGTTCCTCTTATCCTCTCTCTTCTCTCACTTATCTGTTTCTACCTGGCCTTAAGCAGATGGGTCCCTCCATATTAGCTGGGTTCTGCTCAAGTTTTCTTCCTGTTAAAAGAGTTTTTCCTTGCAACTGTCACCTTCAAGCTTGCTCTGGGGGTTTCAGACGGCAGTGTCTTGAGACAATTTGTATTGTCATTGACGCCATATAAATAAAATTGAATTGAAATGAACTGGACTAAATAAGAGACAAGATAAAAACAAATTAAGCTGAAAGGTAGTCGTGTGAATTCAGCAAATGGCGTCACAATGATCTCAGTCTGAATTGCTTTTGCTGCAGCAGTTGCCCAACAGCCCAGTTACATCCACCACAATGGCATTTCAGTACAATGAATACATTAATAAATACATATTCTTGTCAAGAGTGATTCACAAATAAATTAGATATGATATGATAAATATGCGAGCTATCACGGCCCATTAATGTGCAGGCTGGTTTAATTAGCATATTCCAAAGACAATTTATTTTTCTTCACAACTAACATAGTGTATGGAGTAGAAATCCCATTAGTAGTAATGGGACATTTGGACTGAAAATATAATCAAAGTCAATGATAAAAATGCACACATATCTTTATTGCAGCTCTAGACAATTACTTCTCAATGGCAGATGCTTTTATGGGCTGTTAATGAGACCTATAGGGTAGAGTTCTTAACATCTTCTAATCGTTTTTTGTCATTGTTAACTTTTATATAAAAAAAAAGTGGAAATGCAAGTTCAATATAATGATATGATCAGTCATCATAAACAAATAAAATGCTCATTGTTTTGGTTCATCAAATATCTACAATATCTACGTATTTTATATGCTCTAAAGTGTTAGTGACTGGGCCTTCAATGAATCTGGACACTTTGGCTACATCCCACGTGGACTCCTGGGCTACATACGGCCCATAATTACTCTGAATTCTCTGTAATTATTTCCCAGCCTGCTTAATAACTCCCTCCCGTGTAACCATGAATAAAGATTATTTTACTGGCGCGGCATTGCGGCCATTTCATTGGTTGGGAACGGTGATAGTGTCGCCAGTCTGGTTAATTGCCACTCTAAAATAATTTTAATAAGAACAAATGCCCTTGGTGGGTTTGTTCTCTCTCTCTTACTCTTCTTCATGTGCTCTCTCTCTCTCCTCCTGAAGACACACCAACTGAAGGGAAATAGATTGAAATGTTCCCATTAATAAGATATTAAAGCGTTCCCTTTTTCTAATTATTCTCACTGATTACATGCAAAAGTCATGGGTTTTGCGAGGCTTCCAAAAGTCTATTTACTTGCCAACAAGTGTGTGTGTGAGAGTGAGAGAGAGAAAGACTGAGCAGCGATGGACGAGCTGCTCCTCTGGGGTACTTGCCAGACCTTCTGTCACTTTAATGAACAGATAATCTATGCACGATGTATACATTAAAGATTACTGTCTGGCACCTTCAGATAACCATCGGTTTCTGTAACTAATGGGTAATCGATATTAGAATTGCAAGAGTGACTTTTTATAGTCCCATCAGGGGTGGATATACAGTACGTGTACTTTCCACGTGTGTTTGTCTTTCAGCATCTTGTATTTCATCAAGTTGTTTGCGAAGCTGTAATCCACAACGGGCACCCTAGACTTTGTGTAGAAATAATTCTGTTGATCTAAATAAATATGTGATTGATTAAAAACGATGTGCAACTCAACTATGCCGTTGAAATATCTTAAAAGAGTCTTATGTCATAGTATTTTCAGGTCAAACTAATGACCAGTCATTTATAATTTAAATAATGCCTTTGTCAGAAATCGTACATGTTCCTGTCATGATCGCGAGTCACCCTTGCACGTACATACTAGAAACTCAGAATACTGAATGTCAAAGTATCATGTTAATCATTTTAATGTGCACATTCACCCATGCTGAAAAGGGAACGCTTGTGTTACATTTCTAAAACAGAAAACACTTGAGGGTGGACTGCCAAATTATGCAAATGTGCTTTTTTTATATCTTTTGACTGCTTTGTGTGTTTTTGTCAACTGCACCCTGCATTAAAGCTTCGTTCGTCAATATTTTTGCTCTTAATATTAAATTAAAATGCCCCTTGTAGAAATAAGAGCTCTGTTGATCCCTTTGAAAATCGACTGTGCCACAGTGTAGGTTTGCCGGCCCACAACTGCATTACACTCAACACCAATTTAGCCTCATGAAACAATTTGAAAGCCCTTGAAACACAAGAGCAAAGCTGCTGCTACTAAACTACCAGCTCAACAAGTGTTTGTTGGGAAATACGGACAGGAAAATAGCCCCTTTCAGCAGGCTAAGGAGAGGAACCTGATTCCTATGGGGTGGTCATGTTGCTTTGTGATTGAACGTGTTTGTGGTATGTAATTGCATTCTAACACATTTACTTTTCTGGTCCTAGCTTTAAATAACTTCATTATTTTACTGAATAAGTACTTCAACACTCACTTTAACATCTTGTCTTGACTTTGACGTTTTTCTTTGGCCCCTTATTTAACAAAAACACATCTCTTACTGCGCTTTAATTCTTACTGAGCTTTCATTTGAATCGATAAAGCAGCAGTTTACATTTTCTGCCCCATCACTTCCTCTCTTTTGTTCCTTTTTATTACTGTTTCGCTCTGTGTAAAGATCAATAGCACATGGACCTTTTAATGGCACAGCGCTATTGCTAGTTTGGCCATGTAAGAAAGCAAAGAATTACCTGCGGTGCATGTGCGTGACCTTGTGTGGGTCTCTGTCTGGACTCTGGAGTTTATTGATGGTATCCGATAACGCTGCTTGCCTCTCTTTTGTCAAAAGGGGATGAGCAAAGACAAAGGGAAAAAAATGAGAGTGGAAAAAGCAACTAATAGATTGTGAGCAAGAAAGAAAGAAACAGTGATATCTCCTTTGATGCCAGAGGCTCTGACTAAATCAAAGATATGTGTATCCAATAACAAAATAATAAAATAAAATAAATAAATTGTAAAAACACTGTGAGCAGTTGTGCAGTATAAGCATACACATCCAGTCCAAAGAAGAGTGTGTGCCTACATACTGAAATTCTGTTACTCCAACAGTGAAAATTACTGCACTGCTGTACAGACATGAATAGCCACTGGATTAGTATTTTCGCTTTACTTCATCTGTTAAGTTGCGTGATCTCAGTCAATGGGAAATTTTGATCCATGCCTATCAAGAATTTTTAATACAGTTGCACAATTTAAAACTGTGTTAATGTCAGTTCTGTTGCAATCTGGATTCTGTTCATGTCATACAGAAACATACTTAAGGTGTCCCACAGGGCACAGTGCTGGGTGCTCTTTCCAATTTTGTTTAGCATTACCAATAATCACTTTTTGCCATTTTCCACTTGGATTATGTCCAGCTGCATTCATTACCATTTCAATTTTCACAAATGTTACATATCCAAACTTTATTTCTTTGTATAAATTGTGAAAAATCTATATTGCTCCCATACCAACAACCTTGCAGTAACATCTCACATTTGGACATACTGTCAATCACATGACCAAAACTTCACCTTTTCATCTAGAAAGCATTCTCAGTGAACTTCAGCACATCCCAAACTCTGCTGCTTACTCTCTCAGGCACGAAGAAAAACAACTGATAGAATGTCATCAAGTGTAAGTGCAAACATTAACTGCACATTAACACATTGTGGCACTTTTTCTCTCTTTGCCTTTCTGTGGTCAAACACAGTGAATGTGACATACAATGAGAGCAAATATCTACATTTTTATGTTCTAAAATTGTCAACCGCATATATGCATATTTCTGTATATGTGTATATGTGTGTGTTTGTATGCATGCCTGTGTTCGACTCTGGGAATAAACTGTACTGACTGACTGAACAAATCCTTGATGAGACCAAGGCAACATGACTAATCAGTCCTCCTGAGTGTAATCTCACCGGGCGCTGAAGACTGCATGAAGTTATAGACTGAATCAACATGGTGGATTGGACATGGACTCTTGCCTTGGCACAAGTCGTCTTTACGCCCTCCACCACACACACACATACACACAGATTAACACATGAAATTACTTATTTTATTTTATTCTTCATATCATTTTTGAACGTAAATTATAATCGGTACAGGTGGTCTCAGTTTATGTGTTCAGCTTTTGTTTGTGTCATCATCAACATCCTGGTGAGCGTATAAAATTGTTTCATTCTTTCTCCTCATTTCCCACCGTGGTTAATCTTCATCAACACTCCAAAGTCATGAGGTGAATCTAGCTCTAAGTGATGACATTAATCACATTACTGAGCGGTATGATGACACATAAACCGCATACAAATAATAAGCAAAATGATACACTGTTCGCTTGGTAAACTCACTCAGCATCGAGGATCTTGATTATATATCACTACTAGATAATAAGCACTGTGTGTAAATTATACCATTTATCACTGAGATCGCTCTGACATCGATATTGATATTGCGTGCCTGCATGCATTCCTGCTCTCCTGGAGTCTTGGGTTTATTGGATTATTCTAAGTGATCTATTGAAAGCCCGTGGTAATGCAGCTTCCAGGTTTGAGGGTCTACAAATGGCTATTAACAATATCACAGCGTTGAAATCCGATTTTTCATGAACGGTCCTTGACAATTGCTATAGTAATTCCTTTTTCTCATGTCTCAACTCAAGTGAACCTCATACCTTCTACTTGGTCTTTTTAGCGTCCATTGGACCCAGACAAGATGCTGGGGATAAGCATTCCAGTCGGGCTCCGTCCCGTCATGCTCTCTGGATTTCAGGGAGATGGATCGGCATCAGCCGCCTGTCTGAAAGCTCCAGAGTGAAACTGCATTTTGCAGACTTGACAGTTTCGGACTGAATGAAAAACAAATGAGACAGAAGCAAGGACATTGAGAGAGATAAAGTGCATGAATGAGGAGAACAAAAAAAACAAAACAAAGACAGTGCAGCAGAAGAGAGACCTATAGATAAGTCATAGCTTGGATGAAGCAGACATCAAACTGAACTACCTGCCATGTAAGCCTGCGCCTAAAAGTTGCACTCAAACACACCACAAAGATTACAACATAAACTGTAACGTTGTAAGAGGAGGTTAGAAGAAGATGGTGATCATGCCATTGTGAAAATACTTGTGTTTTTAAAGCAGGTTGGGTTTACTTCTGTGTTTTGTCTTGTGCCGTGGTGGACTACTGTATGCCGAATAGCCAATTAGAGAGATCTCTCTGACCGACTCAGCCTGCTCCTAATTCAACATGCTGAATTGTCCAAAAAGCCAGCGACATGGGATTTGACTAGTGCCAACGGTGCGGGACATACTGGAAAAACAAGAGCCACAGACACTCACCAACTGTCCGACATTGGGAACGGCCAATTTTCAGCTTGGTGTGTCACAGTCATAGTAGAACTTGGTGTCCTCTTTAATGACTTTGACACGTTCAAGGACTTTCTAGAAAGACTACAAGCTGCTTTTTAATACTTGATCTGGCCTGGTCACAGTACGTAGACTATCTGGATGCAATGGGTTAATATTTACCTCAGAGTACTTTCCTGTTGCAATTGAATATTTGTGGACAGACATCAAATATATAGTGATCTCAGTGAGGATGGTGTGACACTTGGAAAGGTTGAAATACGAGAGTAGACTTTATTCACATTACAGTATATCCAACAATTTATTGGCAGGTTGCGAGAGGATCATGATTACCAGACATTACCACTGGCCTATCTTTAATCTGTAACAAACTACAAATTAACAGGCCTGCTGTGTGTAACAGAACATAGAGAATGACACAATGAAAAATGGTCTGCTTGTGTATTTGGGGTATTTCTTTGCACATTTTTATTGCTTGTAAGAAATCCAACATTGTTTAAAAGCAGCATAGAGCATTTCTAAATTCACATGAACACTTAAATGACATTAATAGGGTGGTTGCTTTGGACTATTTTGGAAGTCCTGTGTACACTGTCAAGTAAACGGTGTTATTTGGGTCAGTTTGTCCTGAAGCACGAAACATCAGGGGATATCAATGTCTTCCACTCATCCCTTAGTCGTTTTTTATTTATAATAGCACATTTGGTGACCCTGGCTGTCCTATACCTGAAGAGTACCATCACTTTTTTTATTCCCACTCGTTCCTTTTCTCCCACCTAATAGGGGATGTGTTCGGACAGGCCTTCGTGCAAAATACCAGCCAGACGGGAGCTTAGAGACTGTGTGTGCATGCTGCTTTGTCGTTTAGCTGGTACTTTTACTGCAGCAAAACGTCATCTCTGCAAAAAGACCCCTCTCCGAAAATTAATTTAACAGTGCTTCCAAGCTAGTCCAGAGCTGTGAGGGTGTATACAGCTCAGACAGTCTGGGTGCGTGTGTGTGTGCGTGCGCCATCGGCCTGCATCAGCTCAGGTCCCTTTGAATTGTTCATTAGTCCTGTCTGTGTGGTTTAATTTAGTCCTGGCACTCATGACTCACCGAGCACACATACACCACCACACGACCGCAAATAGTCAGAAACTTCATGGAGTTTTGAAGTCGCTGGGCAACAGGCAGCTCGCCGGCCACCTCTCTCAGCAAAGTGGCGAAGCCCCGCTGGGCCCCTAGAGCATGCTGGGAGACTGGGCTGGCTCTGTAGAGGAGTGAGAGCGAGAAATTGCCACCTCCCACTCACTGTTATAAGAGGGCATCTATACCTTTTATTCTTGAAACCTGTGAGGTGCAGCATTAACAGCAAAGACAAATAATTAGTGAACTCATCATATTCTGATTTACTGATTATTAAAAGGCCTTACTTAAGGCTCTGATCCAGTGTGTGTGTGCTTTGTTGAACTGATTTCCTTTGGGTACTATTAACATTAATAAAGTAAGGTCTTACAGTGCTTTGCACAATTTAATTGTCTGCGTCTCACTTCTAAATAACGGTTTTAATTAAGGCAAACAAAGCGTCTAAAATAGTTTATGTGTATAGCCTCAAGCATAAATAAGACACCCTCTCAGTTTGTTCTTTGAACTCAGATATCAGTGTGTTAAATCTGTTGTCTGAGAGTTGCCAGTGTCTACTGTAAATCTAAAATAAAAGGCAAATCAGCTCACATATTAACACGTAGCTGTGCATGTTTGTCTCCATATGCGACTCTAAGTGGCCTGGCCGGTGCCTCCGCTGGTCCGGAATGATTTGCTTGTGTGAAGTGGGGGAGTTCAGCCATCCATTTTCCAGCTCACAAAGCGAGGGTGGCAGATCGGCACATCTGCTCTCTTTACAGCTACAATGTGTCACTCTATGACACTGCATTTTGTGGTTCCAGTTAAATAAAAATTAGAAGCATTTAACTGTCCCGACATCTTGTAAAAAACCACTGAGGAGGCAGGGACACATGTGGCGTCAGGAATTGTAAACACAGATCCGTTCACCAGCATAGCACGGCACTTACATGCGCAGGCAAAGACGTATGTGATATCTCCCAATCCAAACCAGTGAAATCTGTGACAAGACAGAGAGAGAGGGCTGTCAGGGGAATTTGTGGACTTGGTTTATGGTTGTAATTGCCAAACATGCAAAAAAGTAGTCATCTGGGGACCCACTCTCATTTTTTTGAGAAACAATTTCTGTCATGACGGTGTGCCCCTGCACATATGTTGGATTTATTTGACTGTGTTTTCTCTTCCTCTGAGCCATCAAAGCTCAGTTCTAACTCCTTCTTCCTCTGGTCCCTCACTTTCCCTCCTCTAACACCCGGCCGATCCTCTAGGTATAGGGACTATAGCTAATGACAGATAGAGGTAATCAATGCACTGCACGACTCCCTCTAAGCCCCTCTATCCTATTCTCATGCATTACTGGCCGGTCTCCTTCATTACCTATTCAGCTTCTCTGGTTTGCTGCATGGCTAATCCTTTCTTTAGCTTTCCATCCGTCTCTCCCTCGGCCCATACCTCACGTTATCTCACTATCCATTCCCTAACTACACTTCACTCCGCCTCTATTTTACTGTAATACCCTACACACACCTCACTGCTCTTTGCAATGTTCCACCCACAGCAGTTTTTCACCCCATCACCCTAAGCTGTACCTGTATTTTTATAATGACACTGATTACAAAAAGGTCACATTGGAGGGGCATTTTTAATCTAAATTCCTTGCTAATTGTGGCAATCATTAAAAAATATTACCCTCATGTTGGGCGTGCTTCCACTGTTCTCTGCATATGGATGTGGATGCAGTATCAGATCCATGTAAAAGAGCTCATTGTTCTTATCTGTCTGGTGCTGAATTTGAATATCTTATCTCCCTAACAGTAGTCTAATGAAGTTCCACACAAGGCTGAAGAAAGGAAGTATTCACCCTAGATTCCCTTAATCAGTTTTTCTCTCTGTGCCTCATTAGATCCTTATTTCAATGTCATGGCTATCAACAGTGTGTGTGTGTGCGTGGGCGCTCCACCGTATGAGCTTGCACTTGTTTGGATGCTCATAAACTATAACTGTGCATCTTTGTGTGCAAATATACATTTTCAAAACCATGGACAATATATGTGTGTGGGTTTTATTTTATGAGGGGGTTTTACAATCTGTCCTCTCTAATTATAATAACATGATATGATCTCTTAGGGAGAAATAAACCACTGTGGTTTTATTATACATCCCAACCTGTTACGACGATTGACAGTAATTGTACTGCATTCGTCTTCATTTCAGTTTTTAATATTATTTTATGATTGTATTAATTTATTCTAGTGAACTTAGTGCCCAAAGTAAAGTTTGGTCATTATTATCATGAGTTCATATTGGGACATACATCACTCTAGGTAATCTCTGTTTAGCCGTATGTATGTTTATTCTCAACATGATTGTCTGACCCTCTTTAGTATGTGTGTAAGTATAGGATATGTAAAATGTATGTATATCGCCTTTGTATGTACATACAACACTGTGGAGTAACAAAATAAGAATTCTGAGTCTGTCTGAGTCTGAAGCTGGAAAGGATACTAGTGCTATGGAAAACATCCTGCGTGCCAGTGCCCAAGAAGCCCATCCCATCTGGCCTCAACGACCTCAGACCGGTTGCACTGACATCACATGTCATGAAGGTCCAGGAGAGACTCGTCCTGGCTCAGCTGAGACCCCTGGTGGCCCCTGTCTTGGACCCTCTTCAGTTTGCGTATCAGCCTCATGTTGGTGTGGATGATGCTGTCATCTACCTGCTGCACCGTGCTCACTCTCACCTGGATGGTGGGAAGGGCTCTGTGAGGATCATGTTCTTTGATTTCTCCAGTGCTTTTAACACCATTGAGCCCTTTCTGAGGAGTGAGAAGCTGCTCAGGATGGGTGTTGTTGCGAGCGCCCTGTACTTTGCTGTGGTTTGTTGGGGGAGCAGCACCAGCAAAAAGGACATAAGTAGGATGGACAAATTGATACGAAATGCTGGTCATGAGTTGGAGACGTATGTCTCAGTGAGGGACAGGAGGACACTGGACAAACTGCTCTCCACCATGGACAATCCATCACATCCACTACACCAGACAATAGAGGGCCAGCGGAGCTCATTCTCCAACAGACTGATCCTTCTCCGCTCCCACAGTGAACGCTACAGGACTACTTTCATACCACTCTCAGTCCAGCTGTAAAACAACTCACCTTTCTGCAACAGATAACTCCATGTTATTCATGTTAATGAACACTTTTGCACCCTACTATCATTCCTGTGTATATAATATATATTCTTCTGTCTCTGTTTCTTGTACATTTGTTCATATGCTAATTTGTACATTTTTGCTTATACTATTTTTATTTTATTTTACTAGATTTTATTTTACTTATTTTTATTTTATTTTATTTAATCTTTCTTTTACTTGTGGTTCTTAAGAGTGTTTTTTTTTATGTGCAACTAAGCTACTGTTACCAAGCAATTTCCCTTGTGGATCAATAAAGTTTATCTAAGTCTAAAAAATTAAATTGTGAAAAAAATATTTAGTTACAGTCACTTTAAATAGGTGCTTAACCCAGCATATTAACCTACAGATTACTTAAAGGGACGTACATAGAATTCAAAATATAAATAGATATATTTAGTTAAAAATTCTAAAGTTGGTCATCAGAAAAAAATTATAATAATAAAATGTTTTGTTACACGAGCAAAACTCCAATGTATATGTGCACCGTAGCAGGTTATGCAGACAGCGTTGGCAAGCCTGTCAACACATGGGAGGATGGAGTTAACAGATTATGTGACCAATTTTTGCTCACAGGAAGGGAAAAGGTCACAATGACAGTGTAGTGAAGCATCTCCATCATGGAAAAAGCTGCTTTTTATTAGCTTAGCTGAATTGCCCCAAATAAGCTAGTTAGCATCCTCAGCATAGCTAGGTTGCTAAGCAAGTCTAGCTAACAAACACACCACTGACTGTAAAGTGTTCACATTCATTTACACTGGTGTGTGCAATAAAACATTCCTCCACAGTATTAAAAGTGTGTTACTGATGTTTGATTCTGTAATCTGTAGTGCAATCTTTTAAAAGTATCCCTCCTAACACATTTTTAAACTACTGCATTGCATGCACTTGATCTTTTTAAGTCTCTTTTTGATGTAAAGCCCATTTAGTTTCCATTTAATAAATAGTGCTCTGTAAATGAAGCGTCCTTGCTTGCCTTGCCATGCTTCAAATAAAATAGGATTGCTTTCTTTTCTTTGCTGTAGAATACACATCTACTCTGTAAAGCACCTGTCTTGTTTGCCTGGTTTCAAGATGGCACTTTTTTAGTTTTGCGTCACTTCACAAAGTATTTCTCGCTTAGCTTAATTGTCAGGAATCTCGCACAGAGCAATAATGTCAGTGTTCTAGAACAGATGGTCACACGGAGACACGCAGGAGCCTGCTACTCACCAGTCACAAACAACAGCTCACAGCAGCCTTACTGTCAAGCCTGGGGCTGGAGGGTTCAAGTGTTTGTTTCCTTCTCTATATACTACTATACTATATTATTAACTCTAGGCTACAGTAAGTTGTTCAATCGCAAAATCAGTAAGTGTTTTTATGCAAGGTAGAATGTCAATGCATTTGAAACCAGGGCCTGAAGTTAACTTTTTTGGCCACCAGTAGTTTTTTACCAGCCAAATTTTTTTTGTGCCTAAAATAAAGGTGAACGACTGCATAAATGTATAAGAATGGTTCTTGAACTTGTACAGAATACACATTAAAGTGCTGTCTGGTTATTAACCAACTTAACCAATCTCATTTATGACTAGACCTACATAATGATTACAACTGTATCTGACCTGGTGTCGTGGCAGGCATTTAGAATAAAAAATAACATGAATACAAACAGCCAATCATCTCACTGACGGTCTCATTTATTAAGTTAACTGCAATCCATTAGTCACTGTATGTATTCAGTTTAATTTTTTTTTTTTTTTACATTTTAGATTTTAATCACATTTATATCAAAAGACTATTTTTAAGAAATCGGGATATGCTCATTTCCTGATTTCAAGAAACCCGGTTTTGCTACC
>JASGAT010355287.1:6586-17583 GCA_030220025.1 Chelon auratus | reverse complement strand
GAGTGGTGAAACGTCTTCTCAAAAAACTCTACAAGTACAGTTGCCTTTTTTGAACCTTTGTTGGATATACCATGACCTGGATGACTGAGAACCTTCACAGACCTACTGTAAATGCTAACTGCCCATTGGCGGATGTCTTTGGCATTCAGACGCAGCTTTCCGAGGCGATGTCACGGGTCTGCCTTTGTTTCTAGTAGTTTTCTGACGTCAGTTTGGTTTAGTCTCAGCCCCATAGGCGTTGTGGGAAACTCCGTCTAGGAAGAACACCTGAGGGACGTCACACCTGTCACACCTGACCTGGAAATACCTCAGTAGAGAATTGGGATATAGCTGTCGAGCAGCGTGTCTGGCCTATTGCCATTCGCTGCCGTTACAACCTGCTCATCAAGAGCTAAACGTGTCTTTCTTTGTTCTAAACGCATCTGCTTTGCACACAGGCCCATTGTGTATAGTAGGGAATTCTAAATAAATCCCCCGGACAGATGCTAGTAACAACAAATACACCTGTTGTTGTCGGTGGCTGAAGGCAACGTAGAGGCGCACAGAATAGTTTGTTGTGGTTTACAGCTTTAGTTTTACCACATTTATGCATAATGCTCAAGTGTTATTGCCACAAGCGGTTGTTAAAGTGCAATATATAGGATGTTTTCATGATAATAAGTCTCTTTTTGTCTCTTTAGGCACTCCCAGACACAAATATGTAGAGGACAACACTGTGTTTGGGAGCCATATGGTCTGTTGAATGTTTTTCTAGAGAAGGGACAATAATCTTAACATCTGAGGAGACTAAAACATGTCCACATAATGTATGAATGCTAGGAGTGGGTTGAGGTCGTCAGGTAGTTGAGTAGGCGTGGTGTAGAGTTCCCCTCCTGTGGTCTTGTTAATTCTTTTGTGGGCAGCTGGCAAAGCCACGTCTTGAGCCACTCATGCTTTATTTATCAGCACACAGCAAGCTCGGCTACCAGACAGCGCTTGTCTTTTGTCTTGAGTCCATCCATCCATCCTGACTCACCTATTCTAGGGTGGCATCTCTAACCACACAGCACTGTGCCGCTGGTCAATATTTGAAAGCTTCATTCATTACTTATGTATGGGACATCACTCCCTCCCTGGCCTCCAGTTTCTACTCCCTACTATTACTAAGTTAGTAAAAGGTCTGCCTCGAGTGGTTGTGGCATTGTGCAAAACATGTAGAGATAATCTTAGCAGAATCAGTGGAGGAAGTTTACTCAGCTGCCTCCAGTCAAGGAATTGAATCCGCCTTTTAATTAGAGCCATTTTCATTATGTTTGTTCACGTGGAGTAGAGTGAAGTACACGACCAAACCTTGGTTGACTTTTGAAAGCATGTGACACTGCTACCAGGGTTTATAGCATTGAGATGGACCAACATGCCAAGATTAGTGTTGATTAACCTGTTTGGTGATCCATCTTTGGAATTGCATGCCAATGCCTCAAGAGACGACCTCGGCCTGAACCAAGGATATCCGGATCAGTATTGGGAGGAGGGCTGGGTGACGCTACTGATCTCCTGATTCGATTAAACATCAGTTCATTTAGAGATATTTCGGTTTCGAGACAATTTTACTTCTACTACGTTATGAAAGAGATTTTCCCAAAACCTATGTTGTCGTTGGTTACAGAGATTTGTGGTATTTCCACAAAATGTTACCTCTAGTTTCATGTCTAGCTTTGCAAGCTCTTCTCCGTCGTCACGCTTTTTTAAAATCCAATCAGCTTTCGGATCTGACGGTGCTCTCAGAGTTAGAGCTTCTGTCATGTTTTGGATCCCTCTCACACGTGGTCTAATCTCGTCGCGTGATCTCGCAAGATTTCTTGTGTGAAACCAGTCTTGTGCGACTACAGCGAGATTTCATATGAGAGGATGCAGGAAATGATGTGTATTTTAAAAATAATAATAATAATTTATGAGCACATGTCGGATTTTAATCCAAAAATCTGACATCTTTGAAATAAAAGAAAACCCAACTCTAATTGGAAGATCAGCATCGGGGCAGATGAAGATAGGTTGTATAGGTTCATGATGCCGGTCAAAGCAGAATTTTGATTTGGTATTTGTTACGATCATTGACTGTATACGATATGGACGTTTCTTTGACGCAATTTTCCAGGAGATATGTGCGGCGTCGCTTGCAGTTTGGAAGCTCTACTTGCTTTGCCTTCACCTTTAAGGAGCTGTTCCATCAAGTTTTACATCGCAGATCTAGTTACGATATTTAACGATATTTAAGTTTGTTTGCTTGTTATTTATTTAGTTGAAAACATCCAGCTCTCTGTGTTTACTGGTATAAGAGCCAAATATACCATTAGTTTCTTGACTGTTATAGGCCTACATTGGATTACTCAATATTAAAAGATCGGGATCGGTTCGGGGGCAAAAAATAAAAATCTAATCTGGACATCCCCAGTTTGAATCAATGTGAGCTGCACCGTTGAAAACATCAGTCCGTCTTGGTCTTGCTGGGTCATCATCATGTCGTTAATAAAGTTTTGGAAATAAAATTTGTTAAATATCTGTCATATTTGACTTTCCACATTTGCTAATGTAAAAAAAGTTAAAATCTGAGTGATGTTTTGGACCTTGTAATCACATATACGTTATCCGCTAATGTTCTTTATCTACTTGGACTCTTAATCAGAATGATTTCAGTCGGGTTGAAGAAATATTGTCCATGTAAACACAACCATACATCACATATTGACAAAACAAAAGTATTCCCGATTACAATGCTGTCTTTACCCTTGGATTTTAGTGAATATGTAAAAAGTAAAATGGACTTTTTGCGGACTAAAGCGCCGTCGGATGTATCAGAATCAGTCGGGCTAAGCATGCGTTTAAAACCCGACACCGTCCCTCATCTTTTTTGAAGCGTCTCTCAGCACATTTCCATTGAGAGAGCTCCGAGAGTCGCCCTTGAACGTCAGCTGTGTTTGTTTCCGTGCTCGTGTTTGTTTGCTCAATCTGTGTGTGCTCCGTTTGTCTGTTCGCAGTTCTTCAGAAACGACCGGGGGGACTTCTTCATCGGCTGCTTGTTTCTAACGGAGCTCAGCACGCCCTTCGTTTCCCTGGGGAAGATACTCATTCAGGTGAGACATGTACCCATGTGCGCTCACCTGAAACAACCTGGGAGGAGGAGGAGGAGGTCCTGTGTCTTGTACAGTAGCTTAAAAAATGTTGTAAGGTTGACCACTGCACAGCCACGTTGGGCAATCATTTGCCAAATCCTTAGCCTGAGTTGAAGTCGTCCAATCATAGCATAGACATAGGTTCAACAGGTTTCATTACTGCATTGATGTGCATTGAGTAGCACCCTGCTACTCTAAGTAAACACACAAGAGCTGTATTGCCTCTCACATCAAGAACCATATCATTAACTAAACTATAGTCTGTGAAGATGCAAAGCACATTAAGAAACGGATGCTACTGTATCTGAGCTTAGAGGCCTGCTGCATTTGGCATACAAATCCAAACCTATTACCCCAGATAGCGTTACATTTAGGGATGTCCCAATCGTTATCGGGGCAGATCGAGGCATTTTTAACGCGTTTGGATCTGGCTCCAGCCATAAACTTAAAACTTAAACCACGCCCCTGTGGCATCAAAACATCTTCTACCTTTTCCTTTCCTAGCGTCAAAAGCTGCAAAGCCCAAATAAATAAATAAATAAAGTAGAAGAAGAACCAGAATCAACACGTTTGCCGTGTGGAAGAACTTTACTCTGGAAAAATGAAGTCAGTCAGACAGAAATGTGTAAATTATGCAATGTGGATGTTTGGTGAGGTGGTAGCAGGAGATCGTCATTCAATACCAACGACTTGATTCAACACCAGGCTGCGGCGTGACACCGACAAACACTAAATGCTGAGTTTAGAAGATGAGAAAAGTTTCCTGGAGAGGGCCCAGACCAGAGAGAAGGTCACAAGGTTTATGGTGTTGGATGATCAGAACATTTCTGGGGTAGAGAGCACAGGTTTTCTGGAGCCGTGGTACGAGCTACCCTCTCAACACTACATTAGCTTTAACAGAAATATGTATTGGACTGAATCCACTTGCATTTAGGAGAATACACGGACAAGAAAGAAAAGCCTTTATGAATCTCCTAACCCTAACCTCATGCCAAACAAAATGTGTTAGTGCCCATCCTAAAACCAGTTTCACCTGTTTGCATGCAGCTTCTAGCCTTCTAAGTCCTTCTATTTAGCCTTCACATAAACTGTAAAACGGTTAAAACCCAGCCTGAGATCTGTTTTAGCTAGATTACGCTTGATTAGCCGGTTACAGCTGATAAATTCTCAGCCCGACAGAACTGGTGGTTTCAGACCAGAGGAGCCATTGTTTCAGAAATTACTACCTCTGCTGTGTGTTTGTGTTTGTGTGTGTGTTCTCTGGGGGAATGGACAGGTGTAGCAACAGTAACTAGGGGGGATGGGCATCAAGGAAGAGATGATTTATCTACTGTATCCTGCTTGTGTTGCTGCCGCCGCTGTGGCAGTTGGGAAATTACCCTGGAAAACCACATACAAATAACATCTCCACAAATAATACAGCTACGCGTGCAAACGTTTCCGTCCGAAGACACGCTCGTTAGGTTCGTTGGTGATTCTAAATTGGCCGTAGGTGTGAATGTCTCTCTGTGTTAGCCCTGTGGTAGACTGGAGACCTGTCCAGGATGTAACCCGCCTCTCGCCCGATGGCGGCTGGGATAGGCTCCAGCTAGAGGGTGACACGGGAATCAATTGTCGATCCCATCCCATCCCAAGCCAACAAAAATACTTCCGTCATATCCCGATCACACGATTGCCCCCCAAACAATCCTGTCCCGCCAAATCCCGAGAGAAAGACTCCCAAATCCCGTCCCGCTCCCTATGTTGTTGTCTAAAGCTCCTGTTGATTATTTGCTCTATCCCATCCCTATCATGTTACCAACAGTGAAATTGACACCCGCGGGAATACTGTGACCCACGGGAGTCCCGAAAAATTTACACCCTCCAGCTCCATCTCCAACCCGTAACCCTTCACAAGGGGTTGCAGAAGATGAATGAATGAATGAATGACCTGATCTGGTGTATTTCAGCTAGCTAGCGCTTCCGATTTCCTGAATTAATTCCATTTAAATTCACAATTCAATTAGATTAAATCCAGAATTTTAGTTTCCAAACTATTTTAATTGTTTTTTTACAGAATTTTTGTCTATTTTCACAAAACCAAGAGTCGTAGCTCCTGTCCTAATGCACTAATGCGCTTCCTAACGAGACGATCCGAGGTGTTGAATGAACCGATTTCTGATCCTAAATTGTTTTGAATCAAAGAATCTTTATTGTTTTGTTAAACCCAGCCCTAGAGGCAACATAATACCACATTAGAGTTTAAAATCACACTTTCCTGGTGTACAGTAAAGGCCTCGGCTTTGTAAATATAAAAAGCCGTCCTCTCAAATTTATTGAAATGCGTGACTGGCCGCGCAACAACAACACATCTGTTCTGTGCGCTTTGGCAAACAAAGAATCATTCATCCTTTTTTCTTTTTTAGTAGATTTATCTGCAGAGCCTTGTGTGGTAAAAAAAAACAAACAAAAAACCTGAGTATCTCCATTTCATTTGCGATGTAACTTGTCACTGGTCCATCAATAATTAAGGTGCATGGCTCACCAAAAAAAAAACAAAACAACATCAGTCAGCATTCAGGCGAGAAGCCGTGGCACTGTTCAGTCTCTTTCCTCTTAACCCGCCTGCTGCAGTTAAATGTTTTCATTAGTACCACACACACACACACACACACACACACAGAGGTCATTACACCTCACACTTTGACGACCACATTGCAGTATGTAGAGTTTAGTTCAAGGCACTGTGTGTCCTGTAATCCCTTGCTAAGAATAGAAGAGCTGTACTGTGAACCTGGGTGAAATCGTTGGGCTGAGGCCTCTCGGGCCTTTGCTGACATCTGGTGTCAGCAGAGGAAAAAGAGCAGAGCAAAGCTGCACTGCCGCCCTCTTTTGGATTAGATCAGCACCAAACAAACGGTGCCAGACATTTTTTTTTTTTACTGCTCTCAACAACAGCGGTGATTTCTGTTGTGTAGGGTAGACCGCCGGTCCAAAAGAAGAAGATGCTAGAATCATGTCGGCTGTTTGTCGTTGTTGGATGTTATTCAGCAAAGAAACGATGAACACGGGTCATGCAATTTACCAAAATCCACATTTAGTGTTATAATATTTGTGTTATGTCGTCTGCATAGAAGAGAACGAACGTTTTAATTTTGCGGTTGGGCTTTGGGGTCGTCAAATCAGCTCTTGTTGGAAGTGCCCAGGTCAAAACTTAAACACTGGGGTGACCGAGCCTTTTTGCTGCACCCAGGCTCTGGAATAGAGGTTGACACGGGAATCAATTGTCGCTCCCATCCCGTCCCGAGCCCACAAAAATACTCCTGTCATATCCCGATCATGTGACTACCCCCCAAAACAATCCTGTCTCACAAAATCCTGAGAGAAAGACTCACAAATTCTGTCCCGCTCCCTGTGTTGTTGTCTAAAGTTATCAGTCTGTTGCCTAACTTGCCCCCCTGTAGCATGTTTGGTTAATCGCGGTCAAATCACTGAGGTTGCCTCGGAAATTTAGGCTACACTTAGGCTATACATGCGTCATTTTTTAATTTAATCTTTAATCTTTTTATTCTATTTTGTTTCACTTTTGTAAAGCACTTTGGTTCACCTGTGGGTCGTCGTAAGGTGCTATAGAAATAAAGTACATTTTATTTTGCATTTGAATTTAATTTGGCCTCTTTCATGTCAGCCAATTAAAACCCACGTAACTTTTAATGCTTTGTGCATCACAAATAATACACCACTGATGCACAGGCCTTTTAAAGCCTCTTAACAAATCCACCTGATGCTTGTAATAATAGTAATTTTGGTAGCAGCAGAGGTCACAGTGTACCTCAACTCGTGTTGGAAAGTGTACGATTTGTTTTTGTCGTCACCACGTCTCGTATTTTCCCATTTAAGTTCATTATGAAATGCGTGCATGTGAACAAAAATGGCACTACTGCAGACACCAAGAGGCTTTTAAACTTTAGCCAGAGCTAGATTTATGTGAAAATCTACTAGATATGACAGAAAAGTAGTGAACAGATGAGACTTTAGTTTGCACAGGCCCTGATGTTGCTAAGACTGGGTGTCTTTTAGGTCAGTGGTTCCAGAGATTTGTGGTGTTTCCACGTTATTTAACCTCTAGTTTCACGTCTTGCATGTGTCGTTGCTTTTCTGTCGTCACATTTTTATTTAAATCCAGTCAAGTTTTCAGGCAGGACCGTGCTCTCGGAGTTGCAGCTTCTGTCATGTTTCGGATTTCCCTCAAACGTGGACTAAATTTCCAAGATCTGATTGTAACTGTGAGGAAACAAAATGTGTTTCTGTCCTGTTGTGCTAAATCCTTTTCTTCATCCCCCTTTTCCCATCCCTCCCTGTTTTGGTCTCCTCCTCCTCCAGATCAGCCTCCAGGACTGCTGGGTGCACAAGGCCAACGGCGGCATGGTGCTGTTAACCTTCTTCATTTGCCGCATCGCCCTCTTCCCCTTCATGTACTGGATGTACGGCCGCCACTACGGCATCCCCCTCTACAGCGTGCCCTTCCACCTGTCGCTGTTGGCCAACCTGGGCAACTCGTGCATCCTGGCGCCGCAGGTCTACTGGTTCGTCCTGCTCTGCCGAAAGGGCTACCGCCTGTACCAGCGCAGCCGCAAGCCGCACCCGTCCCCCGCGGCCGCCGCTGCCGCCACCGCCACCACCGCCACCGCCGACAACTCTAAGGACGATTGATTTCCAAGTTCACGACCGCTCGCTCAAGCCGCACACTCAGCTACTAACGCAACTCAACCCCACTCAACTGTACTGCAGTACACCGGGACTGCCTGCTCTTGTTCCACAACTCCTGGGCATTTTCCGCACACTTTAACTCCTCTGTTACAATTCTGCTGCCTAAGTGGACCTCTCTACCACCGATCTAAATCTACTACTGAGTTATTTTTTTTTGTTTTTTTTTTATTATTTGGCTCTAGCCTGGATCTTGTTGAAGTGCTTACACTGTGTCTGTCTACATTTGCAACACTGAAGAAGGGTCACGTCCGCCTCGCTGCGAGGAAAACGTGGAGCAAAAAAACGCACCAGAAACTAAAGAGGAGCTTCCTCGGAGAGACTTTATCTTATCTCTGACTCCTACTGTGTTTACAGCTGCTGCTGATTGGGAAGGTCTGTTACAGTGTGCGTGTGAAGTGGCTGTTATTACAGGCTGTATTTAATTTTATGTTTTGTTTTGTTTTGTTTTTCTCGCTAAGAGTGATGTGTCGGATAGCTGCTCCTCTCCCTCTCCCATCCATTCGCTGATCACACTGATAAACAAGGATTAGGTCGGGGGGGGGCTGCGATGGGTGGGTGGGATGCAAAATACACACAAAAAAAAGAAAAAAGCTTATCAAACTAGCACCACGATCATGTGATCATCCATAGAGCATGTGATCAGCTGCACATCTGCATCAACTGTCCCATATACCTCACAGTAGTTTCTTTTGGCCTTTTAAACATTTTCAGGATTTAAGTTTAACAGCGTCCCGACTTATTCATCAAACGCGAATTTAGCTATAACGTGTGAAGCCATGATCGGATGAGAAGTACAGCGCGTTCAGACTAATTCACACCCAACTGGAAGGATTTTTTTTTGAGTGTTAGTGTGGACTGTCTGAACGCGGGACGGGTTTCTCGAGTGTCGGAAGACTCCAGAGCAATGTTGGCAGCCAGAGTTGATGCAAGGCAGCTTGGGATGACACAGACAGGGAGATGGGGGGGCGTAAATGCTGCGGTCAGTCAGATTTGCCTTTCAGACCTCAGAGGGGTAACTTTAGGGCGGGTGTACGATAACGCTAAGGTGGGTTTTAAGGGTCAAATGGTTCCCAGATGAACTCAGGGCCAAAGTCGGAGCAATAAGATGAGCGAGCAGCAGCTCACCAGGGCAAACCTAGACAGACTATTTAAATTTCCAAGCAGTTAATTACAACAACAACAACAACAACATATATATATATATATATATCCCTGAATCTCCAAACATTTATGTGCTCTTGTGCGTTGCATTGAATACACAGGGCTGTATATATTCACCGTTTTTAGAGATTTACATTGTTGTTTTAGTTTCATTCGAAAAAAATAGCTTTTAAATTAAAAAAATAAAGAAAATAAAGAAAAAAAGAAAAGAAACCTAATGTATTTCTGGACCAGAGAGGACCATTTTTATCATGCAAATTCACAGTTGCATAAAGAAATTTATTTTAAAATTTTCTTTTTTTCTTTTATTATTATTATTATTATTATTATTATTATTTCTCTATATCAGAAAATAATAAGTAGAAGTTATTAATTTCAGTCGAATGCTGCGGGATAGATTCATACACAAACACTGGAGTTATTTCTTTGATAATCATTCAGGCTTCGTAGTGATTAAGGATGGCCTTTTTTAAATTTTTATTTTATTTAATTTTTAATTTTTAATTTTTTTTTCCATGTCATGTCGAGTCGATCTATGCAAAAAAAGGAAAAAAAAATTTAAAAAAAGGCTACGGTGCATGTACACAACACTAATGTCAAGACATAACAAAGTGATCCACGCCTCATAGGTGGTGATTCGTATACTCCTCACGGGATTCACCGAAAAAACGAAAATGCACTTTCAGGCCATATTCGGCCAAAAATTGCTGCGGTTGTTGCCTGCATGTGTTGTTTCGGCGATAAAAGTCCGTAAAAATTTACGGCTGAAAAAACGAAAATGCATTTTCGGCTGAAAATTGCTGCGGTTGTTGCTTGCACGCACTGTTTCCGTGATAAAAGTCCGAAAATTTACGGCCAAAAAAACGAAAATGCACTTTCGGGCCATTTACGGCTGAAAATTTCTGCGGTTGTTGCTTGCACGTGTTGTTTTGGCGATAAAAGTCAGAAAATTTACGGCCGAAAAAACGAAAATGCACTTTCGGGCCATTGTCGGACGAAAATTTATCGCCGAAACAGCACGGCCGAAACAGGATATTGTGATGATGCGAGCAACAACCGCAGCAATTTTCGGCCAAAAATTTTCGGTGTATCCCTACTCCTCACTACATATCATGTTGCATTCGGTCGTAATTTGACGGATCACATGTTTACAACTGCGGCTCAGTTGGCACATCACACTGAGCGACACAGATCTGAACAGAGCTAAGCTAATTAATGTTTAGGAAAGGCGTGTGGCTAGCCGGACAGTGACTTTACAGCAGAGCAGACACCAGGGAGGAAGCCAGCTCACAGCTCATCCGGGACTGAATTTGTCTGGAGTCACTCTGCTGGGAGCTGATTATGCCCCTGGAGAAGATCTGCTGGGCCATTCAAATCGTTTTGGGGCGGGGCTTTATGGGAAGAGTAACAACGGGACGAACACGTAGCGGCGATTGAGGCTTTTGTGGAGTAATTCTTTGCTCTAATTGATCGTAGGACTGTCCCGTTGCATCCAGGAAGTTGAAATGCGCCCCATTAGTGAAAGATGGTTTCGTGTCATGATTGCTCTTTTCCTTTATTTTACTGTGAATCAAGCATATTTATAAAAAGGTATTTAACAGTCGCACAAACATTAATTATCTTAAAGTTTTGTACCTCATTATTAGTCCCAAGTGACCAAGCTGGAGAGGATGTGTTTTAGTACTTCCAGATTCAACTTGCATTACTGGGATCAAGGCGATAGGTCACTCTAGAATCACTGCGGATTATTTTCACTTCATCGCTTCAAATGGGACTTTTAATAAAAAGTGACATCGGGCGTGATTTGAGCGCGGGGGTAAAAGGTGCTGAGTCTCGTTGTTGGTAGACGGCAGCAGGACGACGGAGCACAGAGAGGCCGAGCGGATGAATGATGGGTTTGTTTGTCTGCTTTGGCTGCAGCCCAGGACAGTGCGGGCC
>JASGAT010355277.1:0-13788 GCA_030220025.1 Chelon auratus | reverse complement strand
TTTCTGTAAATTGCTCCCACATTATAACACATGCAGTTACTGTAATTCTGTGTCCCCTCTTGCTGGAATGTGGTCTGTTGGTGTGATCATTCTTGCCTGCTGTGTTACTCACTCCACTCATTGCTTTTCAGTGGCTCTGAACTTCCAGACACCCGGGGAGCAGATGGACCTGAACCAGGGTCGCTTCCTGGCCAATGGTCGCTGTGGATATGTCCTGAAACCCAGCTTCCTGTGCAGCCCCACATCCAACTTTAACCCAGAGAACACAGGAGGAGGCCCCGGTCACGTCCCCACCCAGTTGACTATACGAGTGAGCATTAACATATTAAGTAACTGTGTTATAGAGAATTGTGATTAGTTAGCATAAATACTCCTTATAGAAACATATATATCATTACACTTTATGTACTTAATGTTGCATTGTCATTCTGTTTCCCCATTGTGTCGTTTCTCGTTTGCTATGACTATGATATGTTTATAGCATGGCAGAGGGAGCCCTGTTTAAGAATTTTGACGTCTTCTTTTTACCTGTCTTTATGATCTAAAGCCGAGCTATACAGATTACAAAGGGAATTTTTTCTCTTGGGGGATTTTTTTCAAATAAAACTGACTTCAAAATCACCTTGATGCACTTTCAATTTGACGTGTAAACTGATCAGTTACTCTTTGCTTTACAGATAATATCTGCACAGCAGCTTCCAAAGATTAACACAGAGAAAGCAAGCTCCATTGTCGATCCACAAGTGTGGGTGGAAATTCATGGGGTGTCTATTGACAATGCAAAAAACAAAACACACCGCATTGACAACAATGGTAATTCAGAGATTTTGCAATAAAATAACAACAGGACTGCATGAATTTTGTCTTAAGCTGCTTGACAGCTGTTAAAGATGTTATAGTTTTAATGATTATTTAATGTTAAATGCACTTGTTACTGTAATATAATTGAATGCTGCAATGATTATTATTCAGTGTTGTCTTATCTCATTGTGATGCAATGACAGGAGGAACAAACAAACAAACAAATTATAGCAATTAGTTTCTCCATACATGAATCTATGCAACCCATGATTAGTTTGTTTGAAAGGTTCTGCAGATGATATGTTCACAGCTCGTGTGCGCCCTCTACAGGCTTCAACCCACGGTGGGACTGCACTCTAAGTTTCCAGCTGCAGGTCCCTGAGCTGGCCTTGGTGCGGTTTGTAGTGGAGGACCACGATCATACTGCAAAAAATGACTTTGTGGGGCAGTTCACTTTACCTTTCACAAGCCTTCGGACAGGTGCTCATAAATATTCAATATTCACATTATACAACACATTCTTGGTATGTTGTTTCTAATGCATGTGATACACTTTCTTCTCAGGTTATCGACATGTTCACCTGCTAAAGGCAGATGGTTCCAGTCTGTCCCCTGCCACACTTTTTATTCATGTAAAAGTGGTCCGCAGAGGAGTTCCTATCAAAACTGTGTCTGAGCGTATGGCCCTCGCCAAAGGCAAGGCATGACACTCATCTGAACCAGATGGTAAGCTGAATGTTCTGACGACACCAGGCTTTGGAAGAAGAAGCTCTGAATGTGAGGAAAGAGAGGCTACCACTACTGCTGCTGCTGCTGCTGCTGCCTCCGCCAGCCAGTCTCCCAGTCTGTATCTCAAGTGGTCCAATTTATGCTCATCCACTTCACCATACAGGAAGAAAGATGTTGTTTATCAGAGATGAAGAAGAGCAGTGGTTCTCAGATACACTATAAGAGTAATCAGTGCTGAGTGCCGTGGAAACGGGGCACTGGCGATTGAGGTTCATGAAATACACAGATAGCAGACACTTAATTTGAACTTATTTACTCTCATGGTAGCTGTTGGATAGAGAAACAGCGTTTTACACATTTCATAATTTTAATTCAAGAGATATTTTAACACTTTTATACTCACTTATTTGATTTATAACTTGAAGAATGAAGATAGCACTAAAAGATCTCTTAAAATAGCTATGATTAAAAATGCTAAATATATCTGTTTTAGAAATATATATATATTTTTGATCTACCTGCGATGTAATACAAAAGTAATTATGTTTTAATGATTGCCACAGGTTGTGTTATACATGAACAAATATCAGCGTTTCAATCAGTCTTACTTGATGCTCCAGATACTTTGGCACTTTTAATTTCTCCCTTGGAGATAAATGACAGTATTTTCCCACTACTTTCAAATTAACTTGAACTTTAAACAGTATTCACTTGCAGATATATGCTTACTTAAGCTCCTTTTAATTGTTGTATTTGCCTCAGCATATTTTCAAAAGAGTGCATTAATGATATTTGCCTGTAGGCTCCTTACCTCTTGTCTGTTTACAACCCTGCATAATTATTTTTTGCCGTTGCCAATTTTCGTGTTGTGGTTTAACCCTAATTGCACCAGTGTAATGCAAACATCAGCTACAGCAGACTACAGTGAATCATGTTATGCTGTCACAGAGAAGTTGGCTGGTAAAAAAACAAACAAAAAAAAAAAAACAATAAAAATTGTTTCAGTAATGGAAGATAACACACAATGATTGCTCTAATTAATGTGAATATGATAAACATGGTTATTTAGGAGATCCTAACTTGGAACTAATGGTTAGTGAAGTAAAACTTTGCAGTGTTAAAGCTCATAGCCTTTGTTGTGGAAGAGTGCATGAGTGAATGCTGTTTTTTATAAAGCACTAATAACACATCACTGTGTGAGAAGTTTTTGTTCTTATCTTTTGTGAAAGGTCTATAAAAATGAATACATGAACTCATGATTCATTTAACAGTTCTTTAACCTCTGAACGACCAAACCCCCAAACAACAGACCCAACTATTGGCAATAATGCATAATAGTGTTTACTTAATATATCATCAAACTGTAAATTGTTCAAAATCTTAATCCTAATTATATATCTATATTCTGTTATGTCCTACATGATAAGGATTGATTGAACTTGCCTCTTTCAACACGTTCATAAGATCCTGTGGAGGAACAGGATCATAGTGTTTGTGCCTCTATTGGGTTGGTTTTGGATCATTTTTATGTTATATATTTTTGTGGTTGTTTGTGTCTTTTTACTGAGTCCAGTGACCTTTAAACAACAAATTAACAGCCATCCAATGCAGAAGCTCTGACCTAGACCTCAAGGGTCCATCAAACTACATCAGTAGTATATCTATGACTCAGATAAAATATATGTGAGCCCATCTGTCTTCCTCCAATATTAACCAAATAAATTATTGTGCATCTTAGGATTTTATACATCTCACGTGCCTCCAGTCAAACACTTAACTGTTTCAATTGGGTTAAATCCAGATCACATGGTTCTAGTTTGTTTTGTTTACGGCTGAGAGAAAAATAAAGGATATCCACAACCTGTCAAATTTGTGGCTGGGGTCGTGAGAAATTTAATGGAGCTTCAAAACTATAAATCGAGACTACTCCGTTAAGAGGCTTTGTTCGAACTGTAAATATTAGGAAGCCGACTCTCAATTCAGCCAGGGCCACAGAGAGAGATCTCTCTCTATGGCTCTCAATTCAGCGTTTAGGACGCTTCCGTCACTGCTCTGAGCCAATAGGATCGAGAGAGGTTTAAAGACGTACGGCGCACGCGGTGGCTCCTCACTTCCTGGTTGAAGATGGCGGATGAGAATGAGACAGCACCGCTGCCGGAGAAAGAAGATGTAGAGGACCACGGACACTGCAGCGACTGTGAAAATGAGGAGCACCACTTTGACGATGGGTAAGGAGGCAGGTTTACACGCACGGCGGTGAAAAATGTGTCACGTAGCTGTATAATTCAGCAAAGCAAATGCACACTAAAGCCTGTCGAGCACTCGGAGATAGACAGCCATCCTTGGGTACTGGCCAGCCCACTTGCTATCATCCTATTGGTTAGAAACACCGTTTGCCTGTCAGTTGTCCCATCTGATTGGTGGAGGGTGCGTGCTGCTGCTCAGGTAGGCGGGTTTTAGTGTCGCTTACCTTTAGCTCCGATAGCAAGGCGTAGTATGGGGGTTGAAGAAAAACCAAAGTGCGGTTGAAAGCCAATCTTTAAATAAAATACGACATGTTATGTCACGCTTGCATCTTGCAAGCCCTCTTTTTATCAAGTTGGCAGCTTCATGTAGTATTCGCATAACGTTATTGGCTGTGACAGATGCAATTCATGTCAACTTCAGTTGACATTTAGCTTGTTAGCTTGCATGCTAACGTAGCTGTCAAACCCCTTTTGTCCATGAATACGATACTAAATCAAAAGTGAAACAAGCACAACGTGGATGTTGTTACACAGTCATCTTGAACTTGATTTATTAATCTGGTAGCCTTGCTGACTGGGGCGAGCGTGGAGATTTTAATCCCCCCTTTAATCACAGAAATATGTAAGATCCTGAGGGAGCATAACCCTGATGAGCTCTTAACAGCAAATAGGCTTTGATGAAAATCCTGCATAGCTTGCCATTGGCTTTTCTTAATGTTTACCAAGCGGTTACACAAATGAAAGGAATATTAGCCTGCAAGTTCTGAGGCGTGTACTCGCTTCAGTTGCGTTTTCTGTTTATTCAGGCAAATGGAGTGAATGAAGTTGTTCTGTCAGGCTATGGTCCAGAATTGATATGGTCTCAGTGTCTGCTTGTGCCCCTTCTTAAGTTATAACATAACTTGAACACACGATAATGAGTTGCAAGACCACAGACAAAACTGACCTTTTTTTAGATTGCTTAGTGTGAGATATTTGTGAAGTGAAAAATGCAGAAATGTGGGAAAAGAATACATTTTGTCACAGAAAACTACTGTCATCAGTTACCATAGCTGCAAGAGAAAAGGGCTGAGCCTATTTATTAACTGAAGCCAAGCAAATATGAGCTTCACTTTTTTAGCCAGTAGCATGTTATCCCTCCCAACCAAACACAGAAACAAAGAACGGTTCTGGCTGTTCCCTGCCCTATTCTGTTGAAATGGAAGCCTGGAGAACAAACTATTGAACGTTGTGTCATCCATTGTCCTTGTCACATACTGACCTCTTCTGCCTTCACATACACACGCGTAGATACTACAGACTTCTCTTCCAGAGGTCATGTGATTGGCCATCTGTGCTGGTGTTACAAATACAGGCCACTGCTTGGCCTCTCTCCTCTCTTGGACACTAATGGGATTACCCCCCTGTAAGTATGCTGCCTTTCTTAGGCCGAAGGATGAGATGTACGGAAGTGTGTGGCTTCTCGGGTTCAAACTGATCAAAAACTTGAGAAGATAACTTGTGAGGTTTTGAAGGACAATCTATGAATCCCCTCAGTTCTGTATGCCTTTGGTTCTTGTACTAGCTAACAGCTGATACTGATTATGAAGTCACGGGTCATAAAGTCACAAGAAACTTGCCTGTTTCTTGTGACTTTATGACATGTTTTTTTTTTTTTTGTGAGCTGACTTGTTCTTACCTGCCTTAGAGCTACACCTGACTCTCAGTTGTTTAAACAAGCAGCCGCGTTAGTCTGTTGGCGAGAGGAGGATCTTAACCTCATTTAGCTTTCCCAACAAACACAGATGTTGTACCACTGTATAATATGAAATTGAGTGAATTAAGCTTTTATTTTTAGGAGTTTGGGATCCAGGATTCAAACACATGGAGGTGTAATTATTGGCTTACAATTGAATGCATTTACTGTCTGTCTTATATTATTGAAAACTGGAAATCTGTAGTTTTTGAATTGGCTTTCAAGAGAAAATGTGGCATTTAAAGATGTTACCTAGGACTCTGGAAACCCTCTTGAGCATTTAGTCTGTGTTGATAAGTCCAAAAGATGGCTACAGCTTCGTATGTGTTTAAAGTATATGCTACTCTGGGGTGGCCTGATACATATATTAACACTTAGGCTTATTAACATGGGAGTTATTTTAACACAAAACTAAGTAACATAGCTTTAACAATCTGTATTTGCTTTAACAATTTATAACTCAGTTTAAACGAATGTCCGGTTAGATTAAAAAAAAAAAAAAATCCTTTGGGATAGAAGTTTAAAACTGATATTGTGCCATCTATTTCTGTCTCGTTCCAGTGACAGGGGCCTGGGTGATGACACTGGCGCCAAGAAGAAGAAAAAGAAGCAGAAAAAGAAGAAGAAATCTGGTGCCACAGAACCTGCTCAGGACCCCCTTGCCAAGGTTTGTAATATGCAGGGGTGCTTCAAAATGGAGCACATGTTGTATATTTTATATACTATTATATATATACTATATACTATATTTTATATACAATGTGTATTGTAGTGGGAGCTTAGTTTTTGTTTATTTAATATTGTTAATTTTTTTCTGTGCTCATCTTATTTTAATTAAATACTTGATCATTAACCTTCCAAATAGGTGAATTCATTGCCAGCTGATAAGCTACAGGAGATCCAAAAGGCCATCGAGCTGTTCTCTGTTGGCCAAGGTCCAGCCAAAACCATGGAGGAGGCGACTCGGAGGAGTTACCAGTTCTGGGACACGCAACCTGTGCCCAAGCTAGGTAGGATCTTTGTCATTGCTTTCGGAGATTACAGGTTTTTGAGCCACACACCACAAACTCTTTATATTTACTTTATTTTAGGGGAGACTGTGACATCACACGGCTCTATTGAACCTGACAAAGACCATATTCGAGAGGAGCCGTACAGCCTCCCACAGGGCTTCAGCTGGGATACCCTCGACTTGGGGGATGCTGCTGTGGTAAGACGGTGTATAAACACACACATTCATATTGCTGATGTACTTGAGAGATGTATCTTTCTGGAATAGTGTCCTGGACTCTTAAGTTATCTTTCCTTTATTTTGTCAAAAAGCTAGAACAGGGGTGCCCATACTTTTTTGGCTTGCGAGCTACTTTAACAATAACCAAGTCAAAGTGATCTACCTACATATAATATATACCCTACCCTAAGTCATATTAATTGTGTTAAGAGCTCTATTCATCTTTGCTTTTATTTTTCTAAGAAGAAAAAACGTTGCACTGTCCCTTTAAGGAAGACGGTAGTCTTGAGTTGATGTTGATGTTGTGCATGGGTGTGGATGTGTGCCGCTGAACTGAGGGCATGTTGCAATAAAAAGTAAAAAAAAAAAAAAAAAAAAGATGAACATTTGCCATGCTGTTTGTTCTGGAGGTGCAACAGATGAAGGATAGACTTAGACTTAGATTTAGATAAACTTTATTGATCCACAAGGGAAATTGCTTGGTTACAGTAGCTTAGTTGTACATAAAAACACACTCTTAAGAACCTCAGATAAAAAGAAAAGATTAAATAAAATAAAATAGAAATAAAAAATAAGTAGAATAAAATCTAGTAAGATCTAGTAAGATACTAGAAATAGTATAAGCCAAAATGTACAAATTATCATATTAGCATATGAACAAATGTACAAGAAATAGAGAAAGATAGACCAAAAAACATTTTTTTCCAATGGCATGCGACCTACCTGCCCTACCTTCTTGGTCTACCAGTCGATCGGATCGACGTATTGGGCAACCCAGAGCTAGAACATGTCCTTCATTCACTGGTGTCTCTCTCTGAGTTGTCCTTATTTGACAGTTTTTGTTAGAGTGCCCATGTACTATAAAGACTACATGTAGCTTTATTGAAACTAAGGATATGACATCAAAATCTTCAGTTATAATATGAAATTAGTCTTTTAATTATGGGTGTATTATCAGAAAAAAAGGGGACACATATACCCAGAAGTGATCAAGAAAAGGTTTAATTGGAAGAGCATTAGTGTGTTTGTGAAATAAACATACACATCAGCCCATAGATTATTTTTATTTAAGGACTTAATTAACTTGTTGGTGTGATTTAAATAATTGTATATTTCAATAAATCTGTTTTTGGGTCACAGTTATGGTATTACTGTATAAGATAATAAAGTGATGACCTTGTCTCTAATGCTGTCTTCTTTTTCTCTCTAAATCCAGCTCAAAGAGCTCTACACCCTTCTGAATGAGAACTATGTGGAAGATGATGACAACATGTTCAGATTTGACTACTCTCCTGAGTTCCTGCTCTGGTAACTTTTCAGTTTTACACCTGCTTATGATGTTAAATTTAAATGCTAAACATTTTAAATATATTTGGTCCAGTAACTTCTTACAGAGTACTCTGTTGCCTTTGACTTTCTCAGGGCTCTGCGGCCCCCTGGCTGGTTGCCTCAGTGGCATTGTGGAGTGAGGGTTAACTCCAACCAGAAGTTGGTTGGCTTCATCAGTGCTATTCCTGCCACCATCCAGATCTATGACATGTAAGTAGGCCCAACAGCCCAGACTAGGAGTAATAAAAGTCTCTGATTAGTGTTTATTGTCAAGGTTACACCACAGCCTTCGTGAAGTCTGATCACAATTGATAAATATTATCAAATTAGTAGACTGAAAAATAACTTAAAAAATATACTGAAATCGCTGTAATTTTCATTGCAAATTGGTATCTCTAAAATATAAAAATGTAATATGCTGTGATTAGAAATGTAAATAGTATCCAGTATTTATTCTCACCGTTCTGACATAACTGTTTTTCTTTGGTTCCAGAGACAAGAAAATGGTTGAGATTAATTTCCTCTGCGTCCACAAGAAGCTTCGCTCTAAACGAGTCGCTCCAGTTCTGATCAGAGAGATCACCAGACGGGTCAACCTGCAGGGCATCTTCCAGGCGGTGTACACTGCTGGAGTGGTACTGCCCAAACCTGTGGGCACATGCAGGTGGGTCTGACGGTGACAGTCTTTCTTCTTAACAGCTTTATTGTTACTTACTTTAATATTTTAATATTTCCTTACCCAGGTATTGGCATCGCTCTTTGAACCCACGCAAACTAATCGAGGTGAAGTTCTCCCATCTGAGCAGGAACATGACTATGCAGCGCACCATGAAGTTGTACCGCTTGCCTGAGGTTGGTGAAAATGCACACATTTTACAACTATCAAGTTAGAAAGGACCTTTTCTTCCGGTGTGTCTTTAATCCCCTCTTACCTGTTTTTGCTCTGTTAGGCCCCCAAGACTTCTGGTCTGCGGCCGATGACCAAGAAGGATGTGCCTGTGGTGCATCGCCTCCTCCGTGAGTACTTGAGCCAGTTCAACCTGGCGCCCGTCATGAACCAGGAAGAGGTGGCACACTGGCTGCTGCCTCGGGAGAACATTATCGACACTTACCTGGTGGAGGTAAAGAATAGTCCAGAGAAAGTCTGAGCAGAGACAGTCCTTTTAGACTGTTGCACAGAAAAGCACTGTAAGGGTTATGTTGTCCTCTTGACAGAACGACGGCAAAGTGACGGATTTCCTGAGTTTCTACACACTGCCCTCTACTATTATGAATCACCCTGTGCACCGCAGTCTAAAAGCAGCGTACTCCTTCTACAATGTGCACACCACCACCCCACTGCTCGACCTGATGTCTGATGCCCTCATCCTGGCCAAATCGGTGAGTGTTCCTGCTTTTTAAAGGATGTGTATTGCTAAGATGTTCAGTCACAGGAAGCTAATGTTTTTTTGTTTGTTATCTCTCTATCCAGAAAGGATTTGATGTCTTTAATGCACTGGATCTAATGGAAAACAAGACTTTCTTGGAGAAACTTAAGTTTGGCATCGGTGACGGGAATCTACAGTATTACCTGTACAATTGGAAGTGTCCCAGCATGGGGTCAGAAAAGGTGCAAGATGAGTTGTTTTTATGATGGCACTTTCACAATGTCATGGTATCTGCTTTGCTTGAATTAATTTACGTAGAGACTTTGGAAGGATTTCAGCAGTCTTTAGTTCAATTTACAGAAGACATCATGCCTGACAAAGACGACACTGTTGTTCTGCCTATTGTATGGAATAACAGTTATTCTTGACGTTATACTACCTGCAATTTTTCTATTATATCTTTGCCGTTTGGCTGGTTATGTGTGGCATTGCAGTCATCTTGACAAGTCTTGAGTCTGACGTGGTGAACTTTGGAGAAAACCCCTGATGACTTTTCTCCTAATGGTTGCTGTGCTTCTTTCTCAGGTTGGGTTGGTTCTGCAGTGACGTCCTTTAAAGCCCTAAGCAACAGGCCAAGAGACCACACTGACCACCTGACAGATGGACTGATGACTTCCTGCTTTAGGAAAGGAAACCCACCGCCCATTTTTACTTTTTGACCTTTTGAACTTTGACCTGCACTACTGCTGCCAGGCAGGGAGGCAAGAAGAGTATTCAGCTCTTCTTCCTCCCTCGATCACACGGACCTTAAGCCATTGTCGTTACCATCCAAAACAACTGTATTACATCTGAAAGCTGTCTTGATTGTACAAAACACACTGACACACAAGAACAGTTCGCGCAGATTTCCGGATACCAAACACTCGCTGTTGGCATACCCACACAACATACAATACATGTAAATATGTCAAACATCAGAGCTGCGGATTATGTCCTAACACCTACAGACTAGAACCTACTGTTTAATTTTAATCCTAAATGTTGGAAGTTCTTTTTGCAATTAAAAAAAATCTGTCATCCTTAAGTTTTAGAGATAAAAAAGGAAAATGATCAAAAAATATTTTAAATGAGAAAAAGGCTCAAAAAGATGAGGTAATAAATACCAAAAGTGGACACAAGCAAAAGGGCTTCTGTTAAGAGTTTTCTTGTCATGCTGGACAATGTGTCTTCTCTTATTTTGCTCATCACCTTCTGTTCTAGCTGTCATGCAGAGTTTACGTTCATCTTCTGGAGTCCCTCTCATTTATATCCGCTTTCATCAACCTCTTCCCCAGCTTACTGCACTAACAAAAGAAACCTTAAAATAGAATGATAAGGTAAAGGTTGGAGACAAAAAAAACTTTTAATAAGGTTGGACTGCTTCAGGCAGCCTGACTGCATTCTACCATGTTGACTGGACACATTTATCAGCAGGGATAAGATTTATTATAGCAGATCTTGATTTAATTGGCCCTCAGTTGCATTGTCCATTCTTATGATCCCACTGACTTTGACGTACATTCCCAAAAACTCAAGGGCTCAGGGGAAAATCAGAAATCCAAAGGACACAAGGTCTCTCTTTTTAAAAAGGCTTTTTGAGCTCATCAAGTCTTAATGGAATCACACAGGATGAATTTATGGAATAAAAACAACAAACAATAGTAACTTAAACAGTTGGCAGCATGTTTGATTATTTGCTGTATACGTGCATGATCATGGTGGGTTTTGGTGAAAATAACATCACTAATAACATGCAACAAACCCATGTGAAATATTTCACCCTGTTCAGCATATTGAGTCTACGCTGATCATACAGGTGCCATCAGTTCAAGTAGGGTTCTAGGTGGATGGTAGAGCTGGAGCTGTGAGCAGCAGTCTGGACAGGATGATGATCACTGGGGAAATGTCCCAAATGAAGTGTTTCTTATGTATAATGTTGGTTCTATTTTCGAACAGTGGTTTAAAAAAAATGGATCCGCGGTGATGATGCAGGAAGTGAATGTGAAGATGCAAGTTGAAGATGTTTTTGTTTTTCTTTTGAGAAAATAAAAATAAAATCTAGAAGTTACTGTGAGGTGTTTGATTATATTTTGTCAGAGGAGGTAATATCTGAAAGTCAAGTTAAATAACATGACTTCGTACTCCCGTCAGTACAGTATTCTACAAAAAGAAATACTAATACTAAACTTAAGAATTGTGCGAACCAAGACAGCATTTTTAAAAATATTAGAACTTATATAAGTATAATTAATTCACAAAAAATAGGACATACGATTTTTAAAATGTAATAAGCAAAAGTTTTAGATAAGCTCATGAAGGCATCATATTACTGTGGAATTAGTACTAGTACTTTTTGTAGTCAAAATAGTGTTTAATAATGTATGTATTGATAATACCAGTGTCTGACTGTGTTATGTTCTTAATGAAGACATGTACATTGGACATGAGGTCAAATTTATCTTTAGTTTTAAGTTATGAAACGTACACGTTCCATATTCTTTCAGGTGTCGCCCTGGCATTGAACTTGACGTTGATTGATCACAGTAGCCTGACGCTGCCTAAAGAAAAGCTCTAATTGGTCAGATTTATCAACTGCCAGATTTGTGGGCGGGGCATAACGAGGAAGTAAGCACGAAGGGATCGGAGATCTCTCTTGGCTGCATGACCGACGAACTGTGACAATGTCGATCTTTCTGCCTATTATTTTCATTGTTTTGGTCCTGCTTATATTAAAATATGTCTTCAGCGGGTCCGGGCCGAACCCCTTTGACACGGACACTCGTGAACCGTTGAAGAAGAAGGTTTTCGACAAGAAAGAGAAAAATAAAGTGTTGAAGCAAGGTGAGTCTTCAAGTTTCAGTTGAAAAACAACTGAAATCCATGTTGAATGTGTTGAATGTCGTTTTAAAGTGGATTAGTCTGAAGTGAACTGCTGTTGAAGTAGTTGGCTAATGTGCAAGGTCAGGTGTAAAAAAGTAATATTAAGTAATACGTATAATGCTTTTAAGTATTGTGCAGCAAATGTTTCTTTAAAGTCAGCGGTATTAACTTAAGCCTGAAGTAATATAATTAAATATCCAAGTCATAAATAAATAAGAAGAAGTCAGATGTACTGACCTCATTCTTGTGGAAAAAATGTAACACTTAGTCAATGGAACAAAGCCTTCAAGGATATGAAAAATAAAGTATTTCAAGAATTTCCTTGGATTCTTTCCTTGGACATTTATGATAGCTCAATGTCTGGAATTTTATCAGTTAAACAATCAAACCAACCAACCAATAATCTAAACCAAAATGTGTTACTGTGTTCCTGGAATCCATATATTCCTAGCTTTGTGAATGTATGTAATGTAGTATCTTCGCATTTTTAGGTTTTGTGGCCGGTAAAGTGCCAGACAACCTAGACGCCATCATCATCGGCAGTGGGATCGGTGGACTCGGACTTGCTGTGCTGCTGGCCAAAGTTGGAAAGAAAGTCTTGGTTCTGGAGCAGCACGATCGGGCTGGAGGATGCTGCCACACATTCACTGAGAAGGGCTTTGAGTTTGATGTTGGTGAGAAGAGTTCCTTGTTCCCTAAATTATGAAACTAAGAGTCCTCTCTCCCTTACTTAGTGTGATGAAATAGGAGGATTTCCACACCAAACATGAAATTGTTAGTCTTGCTGTGTGGTCATGTTGTCTGCCTTTGTCCAACAGGAATCCACTACATTGGAGACCTTTTGGATCACAAGCCGTTTCGCTGCATGCTGGACCAGATGACCAACGGACAACTAGAGTGGGAACCTCTGGAGAACCCGTTTGACCAAGTCGTGCTGGGACCTCCAGAAAACCGACGTTGCTACCCCATCTACAGTGGCAGGACTCGCTTCCCCGAGGAGCTGAAGAAGTGTTTCCCTGGAGAGGAGAAGGCCATCGATGAGTACCTGAGGCTGGTCAAGGTAGCCCTGCTTGATTTATCCAAAACAATTTCCTACTCAAGTATTAATTTAGTAAGACCAGTGTATGTGTTCACTTTTAATTTTCAAATCTTCAACCCATCATTAATGTGTATTTTGCCTGCAGAAAACTGGACGAGGTGTTTGGCTCCTTGCTCTGCTAAAGGTCTGCCCCCTCCCCTTGGCCAAGTTCTTGGTCTACACTGGCCTGGCCAAACGTCTCTCCTTCTTCTTTAAAATGGCGTCCCGCAGCCTGACAGACGTGGTCAATGAGCTGACAGAGAACAAGGACCTCAGGGCTGTCTTCAGCTACATCTTTGGCACCTATGGTAGGTTCAGCTGAAGTCCTGTGGCCATAACCACATTATTCTCCA